>PVKS010009448.1:0-63988 GCA_004027875.1 Aplodontia rufa
CTTTAGCAAGGTAAGCGGATACAAGATCAATTCCAGCAAATCACTAGCATTTCTTTACACCAACAACAAAGCTGCAGAAGAAGAAATCAGAAAATCTCTCCCATTCACCATCAATTCCAAAAGAATCAAATACTTGGGTATCAACCTTACAAAGGATATTAAAGACCTATTCAAAGAAAATTATCAAACACTAAAAAAATTATTTTTATTCATTGAAGCGTTTAGAATTAGGAGGGAACCATTATCAAACCATCAGGAACAAATGTATAATGAAAGAGCAAGCCAAAGCTGATGCCATTCCGTGGTGTCCCTCCTTGGGTTCCTATATTTCCATATTCCCCCTATTTAACCCCCGTGTTAATTGGACTTCTCATGGAAGTCAGAGCTTCCCCATTGAGTTCACTCCCCCACACTCTCTCCCACTAGTCCCCTTGAAATCCTTCCTATTCCCTCCCACCCCCCTACCTCCTCCCAACGTCCCCCAGCATCCTAGGCAAGGTTCCCCGTTTGTGTAAACATTCATACATGTTGAGGTTATCATCAGCTTGGCCATCTATCATACTGTTTCCATTAGGATTCTAGCTTCCACAGATGAAACAACATTCGGCCCTTGAGTCTGAGTTTGGGATATTCCACTTAGCATAATTTTTTCCATCTCCGTCCATTTGGCTGCAAATGCCATCCGTAATAATGTTTTCTCTAATAGCCGAGTAGAATTCCATTGTATATATGTACCATAGTTTTTGAATCCACTCGTCAAGTGAGAGGCATCTGGATTGGTTCCATAATTTAGCTATAGTAAATTGAGCTGCTATAAACATCGATGAAACTTATCTCAATAATATGCCGAGTCTAGCTCTTTTGGGGAAATACCTAGGAGCAGGATAGCTGGGTCATAAGGTGGTTCCAGCCCTAAGTTTTTTGAGGAGTCTCCACACTGCTTTCCAGAGTGGCTGTACCAGTTTGCAGTCCCATCAGCAACGTGACAGTGTTCCTTTTTTCCCACAGCCCCTCCAGTATCTGTCATTGTTCATGTTCTTTATTTTTGCCACTCTGATAGGAGTGAGGTGGGTTATCAGTGATGTTTTGATTTGCATTTCTCTGATTGCTAGTGATATAGAGCATTTTCTCATGTTTATGAGCTTTTTGGACTTCTTCCATTGAGAAATTTCTTTTTAGTTCCATAGCCCATTTATTGATTAGATTATTTGTGATTTTTGCTTTTTCGTTTTTTTAGTTCTTTGTATATTCTGGATATTAGCCCTCTGTCCAAGGTGTATGAGGCAAAGATTTTCTCCCATTCTGTAGGTTCTCTCTTGACATTTCGTTGATTTGCTTCACTTCATTCTTCATTTTGGTGAGGTTGGCCAGGGGTCTGTCAATCCTATTTATTTTTTTCAAAGAACCAATGAAGAATATGAACAATGTTGTTTCTCATCTGTGGAAGCTAGAATCCTAATGGAAACAGTATGATAGATGGCCATGCTAATGATAACTTCAACATGTATGAATTTTTACACAAACAGGGGGAACCTTGCCTAGGATGCTGGGGGGACGTTGGTAGGAGGTTGGGGGCGGGAGGGAATAGGAAGGATTTCAAGGAGACCAGAGGGAGGGAGTATGGGGGAGTGAACTCAGTGGGGGAACCTTTGACTTCCATAAGAAGTCCAATTAACATGGGGGTTAAATAGGGGGAAATATGGAACTGTAGGGAACCCAAGGGGGGAAACAATGGAACGAACAGCCTTGGCTCACTCTTTCATTATACATTTGTTCTTGATTGTTTAATGGTTCGATTTTAATTGTAAGTCCACATTTGGCAAATTAAAAAAAAAGCTACAAGGTATTAGCATGGTGTAGGCTATTCAATTAAGAATGAGGAAAATATAGAAATGGGGTAAATACATTTTGTGAGGATGAGACAGAACAGAATATATTTTAGGAATTGAGAGAGTACAGGGAAGAAGAGGTTAGTATGGAACGTGGTTCTCTTCCACCCAAGGAGACTGAGAGCTAGCTTGCTGTCATGAAGAGTGTACCCGGTTGGACCCCAACACTATGGAGACAACAGTCGAGCACAAGACTCAGCGATAGTAGAAACCAACCACCTAGACCCCCAAATGAACAAAAAATATTATTTACCTAATAACAATAGAAACAAAAAGCATAAAGTAAAAAAAATAAATAAATTTAAAACAGGAACCAACAACAACCACAGAAACATTATCTGGGAAGCTTCTGAGTTTTGCTGCCTAGGTCAGTGTGTGCAGTGGGGCAGGGCATTCATAACTGATCTCTAGCTGGAGTCTCTTCCCAGTTGTGCCTGCAGGAGGGAATGAAATTTGGTGTTCTCTGGTGTAGATGTATGGGACTGACTGTTCCAAGGAGAGTGGCCAGCCTGAAGTTAGCTTCCTCAGGATCGCTGTTGCACCACTCTTGGATGTCTTGTGATCTTCAGTGGCCCCAAGAGATGTGTGGTATTGTCACAGTCCCAGCAAGGGTAGGACAGGCTGAAAGAGACACCAGCCCCACTAGACCAGTGTTTATGTAGGTGTCAAATGCAACCACTAGGGGGCGTGGAAGCCCAGTCCCACCTGGAGAACTCAGGACCAATGGAGTCTTGCCCAGAAATCAGGGACTGAAAGTGTAGGATAGCACTAAGCCCAGGCTGTCCCTTTTATTCGAAGTTCCTTGAGGCTGATACTAGTCCCTACCTTGTGGGAGAGTTTCAGGCAGTTTATGAAGTAGCTGCAGCCACAGGCCCCCCTGGGTAAATATGCCCTATTGAGCAGAGTTCTGATCAGACTTCTCCCCTCCGGCGTGTAAGAGAGTGGGCAGGAAGCCTCCAATTGCCTGTCCCATATGCGGGAGAGAGGGTTCCCAGTCCTACGCAGCTACCTCAGCAGACAGCCAGGACATAGAGCAATCAGAGCCGATTCTGTGCTCCTCCAGACTGAGGCCCCTAATCCGCACATATTGGATGGGTCTGGTTTCCCTTTTGACGAAGGGGTGTCCAGCCCCGCCCTCAGGGAAGCCTCAAGATGGCAGTGCTGCCTGGCTTATTCGCACAGACAGATGTAGGGTCCCTAGTTCCAGCGAATTGTATCCCCAGTGCTGCTGATTCTGCCGCCACAAACTGTGAGCGCAGGATTCTGCTTGGGTGTTAATGGCTGTGTCTGAGTTAAATTATATGTTGCTCCCTCCTATCCGGGTTGAATTCCCGCCCGTCTGCTGTGAAGCTGACAGCCTGCAGTGGCCTGGCCTACAAAGCTGCTTTTCATTGGTAATGAACTAGGGGAGAGGTGCCCCCCACCTCCACCCCCACCCCGCACACAGACTGGGACTGTTCCTACCGTTTGTGACCATGTCCAGTTTGTACAGCGCTAACTTTTGCTCAGGAGTGCCAGGGGATCACTGCTATTGATGTGGGCACCATGTTTTCCCTCCTCTTGACATTCTTGATTCATTCTTTAGCTGTGCAGAAGCTTTTCAGTTTAATGGCATCTCACACATTGTTTCTTGGCTTTAATTCTTGTGCTGTGGGAATCTTTTTAAGGTTAAAGAATGTTTTTTTTTTTTTAAGAATAACATTCTTTCTTGGGGGTTGGGGTTTTTTTGTTTGTTTTGTTTAGGGCTGAGGACTGAACTCGGCCCTTGCACATGCTAGACAAGTGCTCTGCCACTGAGCTAAATCTCCAACCCCTTAAAGGTAACGTTTCTGACTTGTTATGTGCCAGCCACTTTTACTATCAAAGATGAATCTTGCATTTTCAAATTCTTTGCAGAAAACAACATAATTCCTTGATTCTCAGAGGTCACTTATAGTTTAAGAATTAGGAGTCAAAGGCCATACCTATTCTCATGTCAACTATTTAAAATTATTGGATTAGGAAAATATTGTCTAGAATGAAGATACCCCACTTATTAAACATAAAAGAAATTTATTGAATACTTAGTTCATGTGCCAGGAAGGGAAATGAAGAATTGAAAGGCTACAAAAGACACCTGCTTTCAGTTTATAGCCTAAATTGTTTACACAGTTAAACACTTATGTAAAATTTTAGTTTTGAGCATTGCTCTAGATTTGGTATAGAGTTAGAGTGTAGAGCATGAGCTAGTCTTAGGAGATTAGTGGAAAATCTTTCCAAAGCAATAATATTTAATGTGAGTCTTAATATGGTTTGACCAAGCTTGCATCTTCCCTCTCCTCCTCCATTTCCGACCAAAGGATGGCAGTGTGTAGGCCCTGAATCCGGTTGCATTTGTTGGTCCCCTACTGTATGCAGTAATGACTGTTGGCCGTTTCTTTCCTTTGACATCTTGTGATTTGGTTTACAAATATTTTCTTTGTTATTAAGTATACATAAATTTCTACTACTTTGTTGACTTCAATGATGGTCTTTTTCTCTGAGCTAATCTATGAAGAATCAGTTTAATTTCCACTTTCCCCTTGGTTGCATTTTTGCTACTAGTATATATTTCTGCATCATGAGAGCATATGTACAGTTACAAGTTAGTCATCTTCACTGCTGACCTCTTAATCTACTCTTATTTCTGTAGTTAAGCATATTTAGGAATTCAACATCAGACTTTATGGTATAGTTTCTCTAGTTATTCCTTAGTTATACGAAGTTTACTCTTACTGAGCCTCATGAGTAATAACCCTTGAGGTCTTCACATACAAAACTGCTTACAAATAATTATTACATTTTTATGTATAATATATATGATTTTAACTTTAGAGTGCTACAGTTTTACTGAAGAATGTTGCAATGCTGATGGGTTTTTTTTATAGGTATGTAGATACATTATTCTAGTTAATTTGGGAGACTTTTCTTAGAATGCTTCTTATTCATCCTGTTTTATTCCCTTTATTTTTCTGCTTTAGAGACTACAGGTTTACATATTGTAGATCTCCTTTGCCTGACCACTTTGTCTCAGTTACTCTTCAATATTTTCTCCCTTCTCCTGTTTGTTTCGTTTTTCTCAGCTTTCCTTCATGAATTTATTTTTTTCTACTGTTTTTCTTGGTGTCTATTTTCTCTTGTGTTACATGTAAGTTAGGCTATTATTCTATTTGTTTCTTGAATCCTTCCAGAATTCCAGAACTGTTTTCGTATCTGTGATTTTATTGTATTTTTTTTGTCTCATTTCTGAGCATTTTGTCAAGAACTGTGAAAATGGGTAAGTTTTTTTTTTTTTACTTTATTTGCAAGCTAAAAGCTTAGGTTGTCACAGTCCAAAGGATCAAAGAGAAGGCTTGAGACTCTTGTGTCAGAGTTGAAGGACTTTATAACTGACTGTTATAAAGTTAGGGCCTTGAGTGGGCCCTAACTCCCTTATATCAGCCAGGACCCATTACAATAAACTCCTGAGACTTTTGTTTTTTACTTTGGCCTTTGAAAGGATCCAAGTTTTGTCATGAGAGATAAGAGGAATTTTGTCATAAGATGCCACCAAGACACTGTGAGGGAGATGTCTTTGAACTTCCCAGTTCCTGGCCTGTACCCCAACTTCATTTTCTTTCATTAACAGAAAACAGAATGGAAGAGTATTTGATTTTCTTAGTGTATCCACTATCAGTTCCCAGTAACTTCCCTCAAAATGCAGTTAATTGAACCATAAGATCCAGTCTTCTATTTTCCAGATATTCATGTCCATTTTGTTTAATCTAGTACTATGAAGGGTCTGAGGTTTTTACCTTGCTTCAAAGCTAACACATTAGTGTCATGGATGCTGGCAGAGACAAAAGACTTACTTGTAGGAAATGCGACAGTGTCCACATATTTGCAATGGTTTCCTGAACCTAATGAGTCATAGGACAACTTGGAGGGCCAGATATCACCTGTGTCCTTGAGTGTGTTGTGGTAAAGAGGAACTTGAGGATCAAGGGCACAGAATTTTTGGAGCAAGTGACAAACATTGTCAGTCAGCAAGCAATCCAGTCTCCCATACTGACTTCAGTATGTCTCTCCAGTCAGAATGCTTTTCGTCCTCTGAGGAAGATACTATCTGGTGTTAATCTAGTTTCACCCACCCCAGTTTGTGATCTCTTTTTGTATCAGGGAACTCTTAATTCATAAGGAACTTCTTTGTGCTACCTTTTTTTAAATATGTTTATCAGTTAGTAACTGGGATGAGATTGTCTGAAATGCTGACATCTCCCAAATTTAATGGCAAGATTCACATCCTGGTCTTCTATTTATTGCTTGTCCATCACAGAAGGATTCAAAATAAAGTTTAATAGCTTGATTTTTTCCACTCTTTTCTAACATCCAAATTTAAAATGTGACTGACACTTAAAATATGACTGTCATCTGCAGGGAGGAATGCATCATTGTGTTGGATATAAAATTTTAACGTTTTTTTCTTTTTATAGAATCAGACTATTCTTATTACAACTTAATCCTGAAGAAAGCTGGACAGTTTTTAGACAATTTACACATCAATCTCTTAAAGTTTGCTTTTTCTATAAGGGCATATTCTCCAACTATTCAGATGTTTCAGCAGGTATGTAAAAATACTCAGACTGCGTTTAAAAAAGCGTATTACCAGTGACATAAAGCTATTTAATATGAACATCTTTGATTCAAAATTATCTAAAACTTAGTCTATCATTGATTATATTGCTGTTATAATTTGTACCTAGTTGTAGTTTTGGGGATAAGGAAATTAAAAGGGCATTGCCACTGACTGATGTGAACTGTTAATAGAAATACATATATATCTATATACATAGAAATACACATATTTATATACATATAAATATAAAAAGAGGGACAGTGAGAATCAACTTTATTTAGTTTTTCATATGGCTTTCTTTGCTGCGACACTTTGTTGCATACGTGGTGCTGGTGTTCAAACATGTCCTTGCACATGCCAGGCAAACACTGTAACAGTCCAGCCACCACTCCAGCCCCTGTAATGGAAATTGTAATAGAATTTTTTACAACGACTTTTGAAACATGTATTTTCTAGGGTAAATTTTATTTTTTAATATTTTAGATTCTACCTATGTATAGATGTTTCTCACTTTAATTAGACCAATAATTTAATAGTAGTTGATGGGTTATTTTAATCAAAGTAATGTGAGTTTTTAAATTATATTGTAATTAACTACTGGAGCTAAATATCATCTTTGCGATCTTAGATTGCTGCTGATGAGTCACCACCAGATGGTTGTAATGCATTTGTAGTCATCCATGAGAAGCACACCTGTAAAATTAATGAAATTAAAAAGCTGCTGAAGAAGGCTACTTCAAGGTAAAGTGATAGCCAAGATTGGAAGAAGTAATTTAAAAAGTACTGAGTTGAAATAGCGGAAATTTTAATATTCTAGGGCATTGTTTAAGAATGTGATGTATATTGAAAAGCAATATAAAATTATTTTGCCTGGATTAGCTTTTCATTTTGGAATACAGATTATACCAAAATATCATGAGATGTGTTTTATATGAACGAATTGTTTTTTTAAACAAATGAGAAACTGATTTTATCTGGACTACATCTGTTTATCTATAAATTGAAGGCATGGAATAACAAGTGATTTAGATACTAGTCAAGGCTTCCTTGTTAAATATTTAGTAGTGATAAATCAGGAAATTATAGTGGGTTTTTTTTTAAAAAAAACAAAGTAATAACTAGCAGTATTTTCTTCTCTTTAAAAATATTTATTTTGAAATAGATCCTTACAAACATATATATATTGTAAATCATGTTAATACTTATTGGTTGCAGACCTATAATTTATATTGATTTTAATGTACATAAAGCTTATTTTCAAGTAGCCAAGTTTGTCCTATGACTTTTACCTTGTTTATATTTAGTAATTTCTCAGAAATGGTTTTGGGAAAAACTAATATTTTCCTTTTATTTTAGAATTAACTCACCTAACTTATTTTCACCAAAAAGATCCAATCAAAAATTTTCCCTAAAATCAGTTATTGTCATTATATATGTTGTGATTTATTATACAGCTGTTCTCTTCCATTATGTATTTTTATTCCTTTTCCTCCCCCTGCTTAGAATTGAATCCAGAGCCTTAGACATGCTAGGCATGTGCTCTACCACTGAGCTACATCTCCAGCCTTGTATCCCCCTACTCTCCATCCTCCCAATTTTCAGACAGGGTCTCGCTGAACTGCCCAGGTTGAACTCAGACTTGAAATCCTTCTGCCTCAGCCTCCTAAGCTGCTGGGATTACAGGTGTGCATCACCATGCCCAGCTTCAGTTATGTATTTCTTATGGCAGTGCCATATTCCTTAAATATTTGTTTATAATATATTTAAGTATTTGACAGGGCAGTTTCATTGCTGCTTTTTTAAATTTCTTAGTACTTTGTATTGTTTTTTTTTTTTCAAATTAACATGAGAATCCTTCCCTCTCCCCCCAAAAAAATTCTAGCAGGGCTTAATTTGAATTACACTGAACCTATTGGTTAATTTAAGAAGAATTTAAATCTTCATTATTTTGCCTCTTTTATCAAATAACATGGTATGCCTCTACTCATACCATCTTTAAAAAAAAAAAAAAAACAGAGGGGACAGTGAGAGAAAGAGAATCGGTTTTACTTAGTTTTTCATGTGGCCTTTGTTGCTCCAACACTTAGTTAGGTACATAGTGCTGGGGTTTGAACATGCATCCTTGCACATGCCAAGGAAGCGCTAGAGCCACTGAGCCACTGTTCCAGCCTGTCATACCATTTTTTAGGACTTCTAAAAAATTATAAGTGCTTTATCATTGGACATGTTGATGTATTATGATACATTTTAAAATGTTATAGCTTTACATTTCTAGGAAAACTATTAACGATGTGTTATCTTAAATTCCTTTCAAATTAGGATTGCTTTGTTCTCATGCTGCTGTTTTATTGAAGGAGGTTAGCTTTACTTTAAATTAAGACAACTTTTTATCAGAATCATTGTAGTTTCACAATGAATTAGGCAACCACATTCTTACTCTGGACAAGTTATTTGATAGAACATAGGAGTCTTCTATGCTGTAGTACTAGATTCACTGTAAAGTTGTTAGTACTAGTGCATTTTTTCCTTTCCCTGTTGAATTGTTTAAAGGAAATGTTAATGTATAAAATGTATTTTCATTGATTTTTGGGTTTATAATTTTTTGTCAGATTTTTTTCATTAAAAACTAACATATCCTGACAATTTTCTGAAAATCAAGCTATTGGGAATTTTTCCTGGTCTGACCAGCAAAAAATGTAAGGCCCCAAAAATTCCTTACCTGGGTCATTTCTCAGAGTTGCCCTTCAAGCAAGCATCCTTGAAGAATGAGATCATGTTTCTTTTCAGGAATGGGGGAGGAAGCAACCTTGTTTACTACTTGCTTTGATAAAACAGTGGTTCCCCAGGTTCAGCATTCCTCTAGTGAGTCATATACCCACTGTTTATGTGGTGTGTGACAGCCAACTAGGTCCATATTTTGTCAATCCCTATGGATCTTAAGGGACAGACATGCTGATGCTGCTTACTTGGTCATGAGCAATGAAGTCCTTTGTAGTTGTCACAAATCTTGTCACCTGCCAGAATCTATGAATGCTACAAAGCTATCTTATTAGTTTGCATGTTGAGCAGAATCAGACCTTAGATTTTTCAGCATTCTTGTCAGTTTTGGCAACAAGGCGGGGCGATGTGAACGGACACATGGCCTTCTAAGAGAGGAAGGACAAGGGACCCATGGGTTGAACAAGGGAACCATGGGTTGAACAGACAAAAGGTCTACATTTTCATCACAGCTGCCCACCACTGTCACTGTGCTCTAATAATAGTCTTCTGATGATTGTGTCATAGCTCCTGACCCACATTTTGTAACTTCAAGTTCCAACAGGATGCTTCCCGAATTTGACTGATCAATGTGCATTGCGTTAACTCCCAAATTTGAATATGTAATTTGTATTTTAGTTTTACGTGCTTACTTGTGAATGATTGTAAAGTCCAGAAGGAGACTGAGGGACTGTCACATGGACTGTCTACTCCAGTTCAGAAATAAAAACGAATCCCGAGAGGAGAAAGGATAATCACAACTTTATGTATACAGTAGCTGCTGAACTACCTAGAGAGGTTGTTTCCAAGTACAACAATGCCACCTCCCTGACTCTGCCACCATATAAACCCTGTAAACAACACTAACAATAACAACAACAACAACAAAAACCTAGCTCTTAAGCTACCTCTAAATTCTCTTCAAAACTGAACACCTGGGATTGAGAGATGACACTTGCCATAGAGCACTTGCCTGGCATGCATGAGGACTCAGGTGTGTATGTGATGCTGGGGATTGAACCAGAGTGGAGGGAGGAAAAATAAAACCCAGAATTTGCGCTCACTCACTCTTTTTAAAAACAAAAACCTGCAAGCCTCATGACTCCATCTTCTGAATTTTATATTTGGACAAGGATTCAATTACAAGGCAGGAGGTATCCAACAAGCTTCTCCATTGTTAAGCGAAGATGGTGTATTTAAGAGCTCAGCTGCTTGGCCCTAGCGTGGTTTCAGGTGTACATGAAAACATTTTCAGGGGGCAAACCAAATGTCCCATTCCACTACGTAAAGTAGCTAGTTCAGTGGGGCCCTCAATTCATTTCCTTAAATGAGTCAGGTTACTGATATGTTACTGATATGTTCCACTAAGTTGAAGACTGGTGCTATCTTTGGGCTGTTGCAGCTGCCTTTGAACCAAATACTTTTTGTGTCAAGTCAGAAGCTTATGTGGCCACTACATTAGTCAAAATTCAATCCAGTACACCTCTCTGACCTCTTGAAGCTTCCTACGTTTATGCTGACTCTTGGACTGTTACCTACCTGGTCTAGTCTTCCTTTTGGAAAATACAGACTGGAAGATTAAAGGCCCCACTCTTTTGGCCTATACACCATAAAGATAAATTGCAGCTACCAGTCCAACAGTGTAGTTTACTCGTGTAGATGTACACATGAGTCTGAATGGAGGCGTCGTTGCTTAGTAAGATGGGAGCACCCAGACTAGTGCTATTGCTACCTGATTACACCATTAGGCAGCATGATAAAGGACCATATGTTTAATGTGAAAGCTGTCAAAGCATACCTCACTTGTGACCTCTGTTTAGAGATGGTTGATTTGCTCTGTGGTGAAGGAGACCACGTTGTATGGAGCCCCATCCACTTCTGGCAAATTAGGTCAGACCTTTGACCCTATTCTTGATGCTCCCATTGGTGCTATAGCACAGTCAATGCTTTTTCAGATTGTACTTTCGCTGCCTAAGTCTAGTCAGCTAACTTTGGTCGTGTCACTGTGGCCTTTGAAACAAAACTGATACTTGAGAATTTTCCAAATCATCTACAGCCTGACAGTAATGTACCTGATCTCACTGAGGCCACCATCTCATTGAGCTCAATAGTCAGAAGTATTCATTCAACATTCCATGTTGTCTGTCATTCATAAATCTAACTTTATGACACTGGAATGTCTTCCTCAAAGATAAGATTTGACTTTACCTTTTACCTCCCCCTGCTCCATATAATATACTTTAGTAGGGCAGTTTGATTTCCATTTGTGATCATATCTCTTGATTACCTCTATGAAATTATCAGAGTGAAAGAGGTGGGAAGTTGTACAGATCTAGTTCGAAAAGTCAGGATGCCACCCTGACCATTGCTGGGCATAATGCATCTTTCCTTCCCCCAACAGCAACCTTTTTGGCCTGGTTGGCATGTTGGTATAGCACTCACTGGCCAAAAGGGAGATTAATTAAGGAATCTGAACTTTATTTTGGTGTATGCCCCTAAATTGTTTTGTTGGGGGAAAAAAATGGTTCCAGATCATGAATTATAGCCTCTTGGTTGAGATGACTATTTGCCAAGTCCACCTATACAGGCCCACGCAGGCCACGGTGAGGGGGCATAATGGATCTAAGTTTTGTTGTTTTTTTTTTAATGCCTTTGTTTTGCTTGAACTTAGTTCTTCCAAGTGAAAGTATGCATGCAAGTAAAGAATGGTTAGAAAATAGGTAAAACTGTAGACGTTGGGATAGGAGGCATTGATTTCATGGCTGTTGAGAATTTCAACCCCACTACCCCACAGCCTAGATGCTGGAATATACGGAAAATCTTTGGCTCCAGATCCAGCACAACAGCCTGTCAAAACAATCATGTGGTCTTTGCAAATCAGTTAGTAATTGTGGCTGTGTTGTTCATCATCTGTTTTGTGAATGTAGCTGGTTCTGATCCATTATTTGTGCCTGATTCCCATCATGGGCAGCCCCTGAGCATGTAATATATTGCCTCTCCCGGGAACCCATGTGTAAATATGGCCCAGCCAACTTTGTTTAACCTACCAGTACAAGTTCTTCTGCTTCCTGAGAAACCTGGGGTTATACCATATTGGTGATTAAGACTGCAACTACTAGGTCATCTAAATTCAGGTTTTGTTGTTTTCAAGAGAGGGATAGTGAGAGAGAGAAAGAATTGATTTTATTTAGTTTTTCATGTAGCTTTCATTGCTCTGACACTTCGTCATGTACATGGTCCTAAGCTTTGAACCTGTGTCTTTGCACATGCCAGGTAAGCACCTAACCACCAAGCCACTGTTCCAGCAGTTTTCCAACTGCAATGAAATGTACCACCTTTAAGCTGAACACTTGTATTTAGGGATAGTGCCCAGAATGTATCTACTTAGGATGAAGATTGCTTTTGGCCCATGATTTGTTCTTGGTAAATATTTATGGTAACTGAAGTTTAGCAGGTTGATGTAAACACTTACACAGGTTATAACGGATAATATACTGGCCTTACACTACATCATGTCTGTCTGAAACAGAATGTATGGTTAGCTTGCGGGTTTGCTTGGGCCTTACTCATACTTAGCTGGACCCAGGGAGCCATGGTCAAGGTCACCACCGCAGATTGCCTCCTGCTGCCCGGATTCCTGGTGGTGGTGGTCCTAATTAAATGCTGGTGAGACAGAGTCAGTACATCTAACCCTGGCAAATAAGTCTGTTTATGATGAGGGCTATGTTATAGAACTCCCATTACTTGGGTTGTCTTTAAGGATTTCATTACTAGTTGTTTATACTTAGTATTGTTAATCTTTAAATAAAGTAGTCCTTTTGTACTTTTTTAAATATTTGGAACCTGTTTTAAGAAAAAGTGAGCTATAATGAAAAATAATTGTAAAGAAATGTAAATTTCATAAAACTTGTATCACTTTTTAAACAATCTTACTGAAAAATAAAGTATTTTTAATACTCAGTTTTGGAGTAACCAGATTTTTTTTTGGTATTTATTAGAAGTTATACCTACAAAGTCATCACAGGAAATTTCAATTTTTTCTGAGTTACATATATTATAAATTGTTTGATACGCAGATATTATAAAGTATGATACTATATGTCTGATGTGATGTTTTCCTTCTTTTAAAAGTTAATGCTTTGTTTTCATTTTAGACCCAGACCTTACCTATTTAAAGGGGATCATAAGTTTCCTACAAATAAAGAGAACTTACCAGTGGTTATTCTCTATGCAGAAATAGGTACCAGAGCATTTGTTGAATTTCACAGAGTATTGACTGAAAAAGCTCAAAATGGTAAAATTCTATATGTTCTTCGCCATTATATTCAGGTACATGCTTGTTTTTTAAAACATTATTTTGGCTGTAGGAAAACAATTTTATTGATAATTTCCTTACTAGATTTACATAGTAATTTTCTCCAGAATAGCTATTTAAAATTTTAAAATTTAATACAACAAACATGAGTTTTATATGGAAAAATATATTAGGATTCTGTTTTTTCTTGATTATCATGTTTATAATCCTTTCCCCATAGGTATCTGGCACAGTACAAGTATTTAAAACTTGGATTTAAAAAATGCTTCAATAATGTGTATAATATATGCTAAACTTGTAAATATAATTATCTCTAATAAAAATGTGTCAAGTAAAGAAATCTAATTTACTTAATAGTGTATATTAGGTTAGATTACTAAGCATGGTGTAGGAATGCTCTTAATGTTTTTTCTTTTGGGAAATACTTTCTTGCTCAGATTTCTTGTCAAACATGTTACATACGTTGTCCTGCACTTCCTCAGCTTCCTAATGCTATCACACTATCACAATATTCTGATTTCATAACACTTATGCCATAGCTCAGATTTCTTTAACACCTTCTATCTGCCACACTGGAGTATAATGGCCATCGGAGAAGAGAGTTTGCTCTTTTTTTAACATAAATTTACAACATGGAGTGTTTGATTTGCATTTCCCAAATTATTGTTATATTAATATATAATATAATGAAAGCATTTTAAATATACTTGTAAATTGGGTGTCTATGCTTTGCTTATTAGATTCTTTAATTGTTGATTTATAGGTATTTTTGATATCTTGAATGCTAAGATATGACTAAATATTTTTTAATATTTTGAAGATATCTAGTATATGATCTTGTATTAAAAATATTGACACCTTAAGTTGAGTACAAATATTAATTGGTATGTCAGATTTATCTAACAATGATTTCTTTCATTGTATTATAAAGATATTCTCTTTTGTTATAATAAGGTTAAAGTTCCATTCTTTGTTTTGATCTTTAATGCATCAGAATTTTACTATGCTATGGGGGTAGAGATGTAAATCTGTTTTTCCATATGGTAAGTCATTGGTACCTACCTAATTCATTTAGCAGTCAAATCTTTATTTCAGTCCATCATATACCAGGTTTCCATATAGGAATATGTTTTAAACTCTTTTCTGTTCTAGTAATATGTCCGTTCTACAAAAATAAAATATCAGTTAAATTGATATAGCTTTAAAATAACATGTTGATGTCAGCAGCACAGCTCTGCCTGTTGTAATTTTTCTGAATGCCTTGGCTGTTCTTACGTGGCTTGAATTCAGTGTTGATTTTGGAATCAATTGGCCATTTTCATTGAAACATTTTATGTACGAATGCAAAGATGTGCCTCTATATGTTGAGCTTTGTCTTCTACAAACATACTTTTATTTCACCATTTAGTCAGCTATTTCCTTAAAAATCATCATTCATGGTATACAGCATTGGATTTCAGCAGTCACTCAACTTTGTCACCTTAGTACCATCACATTCACAAACAGATTTTTGTGGAAACATAGTTTCAGTTCACTTGAATAAATACCTGGTCATGCTTTTGCTGACTTGTGTGGTAAGTCAGTATTTAACTGTGTAATAAACTGTACTGTTTAATAACCTATACTAAATTATCTACCATTTTCCATTTATCCCAGCCATAAAAGAGTTCTGTTTTATTTCCTATCGTGTGTTAATGTCAGTTTTTAGATTTTAACCATTCCGTTACGTGTATAGTGGTATCTCATTATGGTTTCAGTTTTCTTTTGCCTGGTGACTAATGAAGTTGATTAACTTTTCAGTTTTTTTTTTTCTCGGCCTTATATACATTTTTAGTGAACTATCTTGTTGAATTTTAAAAATTGTTTATTCTGGATACAAGTCATTGGGTGATTCTGCTCATTTTTTTATTCTTTGCAGAGAAGAGGTTTTTAATTTTAATAAAATCCAATTCATCAGTTTTTTTCTTTTCTTTCACATATTTTTCGTCTAGTATCTAACATGTCATCATCAATCTCAAGTATACACTGATTTTTATTCCAGAAATTTTATAGTTTTATGTTTTACATTTAGATTTATGATCCATGCTTAGTTAATTTTTTTATAACTTGTAAGTTATGTGTTAAGGTTCATTTTTCTGCATGTGGAGTCCAGTTCTAACATAATTTATTGAAAATATTGTCGTCCTTCACTGAATTTTATACCCTTATAAAAATATAACTGACTTTCTGTGCTGTTTCTGGATTCCCTGTTCTAGACCACTGTACATCCTCTCATCAGTACCACACAGCTTCATTACTGTAGCTTTATAGACCCTAAAATCTGTTTGGTTTTCTAAGTCCACTAGCTCTTTTATTCTTTTTCACAATTATTTTAATATAGTTCCTTTGCCTCTGCATGTGAACTTCAGAGCTTTCACAGCTTGTCTGTATGTAGGGGAAAAAAATCTTGCTGTCATTTTTATTGAGATTACATTAAATGTATAGATAATTTATGAGACTAATATGTTAATATTGAGACTTGTTGACAAAAATGGCATATCTCGCTGGATGTGTTGGCACACACCTGGTTTGCTTGTACTTTGCTCAGGGTATTTATATCTGTGTTCCCAAGGGGTATTGATTTCCTGTTTTATTTTCTCATAATGTTTTGTTGTTTTTTTTTAAGTATTGTTATTAGGTTATTGCAGGCCTCTAAGAATGAGTTGGGAAATATTACCTCTTTCTCTGGAAGAAATTGTGCAAAACTTGTATTTGTTCCTTAAGTGTTGGGTAGAAGTAAAACTATATCTAGAATTTACTTCTTTAAAAAATATTTTAACTAAAATTTCTGTAATATCAAATTTTCAGGTTATTTTTTCTTTGGTAGTTTAAATAGGACAGCAGTGTCATCTCCACCCTCTTTTTTTTTCTTTATTGATTATCTTAGTAATTGGTGTTAACTCTCCTTTTCCCCACTGCTCTCTGCCCCGGGCTAGTTTTACTGATCTTGTACAAGGAATAGATTTAGTTTTGTTGTTTTCTGTTTTTAACATCATGCATTTCTGTTCCAATATTCATTATTCCTTTCCTGGCTTAGGATTTAGTTTCCTATTGTATATCTAGTTCTTCAAGTGGAACTTGGTTTACTGAGTTTAGATCTTTTTTCTATTCTTAGTATTTATTATTCCATATTTCCCTGTAAGAACTATTTTAGTTGCATCCTATTCTAATATATTTTACATATTCTAATGTTTATCTGAGACAAAAATTTTAAAAAGTTTCTCTTGAAATTTCCTTTCTAAATTCCTGAGTTATTTAGAAGTTTTAACGATCAAATATTTGATAAATCTTCCAGATTTTTTGTTACTGATCTAGTTTGATTTTGTTATGATCTAATTTCATAGTTTGTTGACTTTAAAAAAAAATTAGTTGGGCTCAAAAAACATGATTTTGTTTTGTGAAATGTTCCCTTGTGCATTTGAGAACAATGACTTCTGCTTTTGTAGTGTTTGACAAAAAGTAAGTTATGTTGACTAATAGATTATATTCTAAGTGACTTCTGACTATTCTGACAATTACTGAGAGAAGAATGTTGAAATTTCCATTGCCATTTTTTCCTTTCATAAATCAGTTTTGTCTCATTTCAAGAGAGGCACAGGGAGACGGAATGTTTTAGTTTTTCATGTGGTTTTCATTGCTCCGATACTTTGTTGTGTACATGGTGCTGGGGTTCAAACTCATCCTTTCGCATGCCAGGCAAGCACCTTGATCGCAGAGCCACCACTCCAGTCCCTCATTTTGGTCTTTTAATAATGCTTAATACGTTTACACCTTATGTCCAGTTGTAGAATGCAGCCCTTCATCACTATGTAATTTCCTTCTTTGTCCCTAATATTCTCTGTTCCAGCATCTCTTACCTGAAACATTTGTGCCACATTATTTTAGTCAAGACAGTCATAAGGCCAACCAGATTCAAAAAAATTGAGAATACTTGATTTCTTGGTGGAAAGTGTTAACGCACATTACAAGAGGCTGTGGACACAGGCAGGGATCATTCATTTGTGGCCATTGTGATGATATTCCACAAATACCTCTTAAGTTCAATACTAGTAAAAGTAAAAGATAACTAGCTCATTTCAGTATCTTAATTTTGTTTTATATATTTTGATAATTTATGAATCAGGCTTATTGTACATGATTACCAGTCCTAGGGGAGAACTGTAAACACCTTGTCAGTATCATGTACCAGTGTGAGTTTGCCTGTATGAGTCTGAAGCAGAACATTCACATAAGTTAAGCATAGTAACTTTATTCCACAGATATGGGCAGCAAAGGACAATAGATGTTTGGGATTCATGGCAAGCATTTCCCCAAGGATAAGAAAAGCAGCACAGGGTAGTTAGAGTCTGTTCTGCATGTGTTCCATGTCACGCTGCAGCTGAGGGACTCTGAGGGGGAGCTTTGCCCTGTGTTTTCTATTTGGACTACTGGACAAACTGGGCTAAATCATTTCAAGACTTGCTATTCTAGGGAACAGAGCTTGGGCTGTCCCAGTCAGATCCTCCTTACGTCAGAATGCTGTGGTTCAAGAACAAGTGAGATAGGGGTTGAGAGCTGGGCCACCAAGGCCAGACTTACTGTATTTGTCTTAGTGTTAACCATTCTCAATTTTAGTGATTTGGGAGTAAGTTATTGCTATTTAGTGGAAGTGGGAAAAATCTTAATGTATGTTCTTGAGTGTGTTGGTAAAGTAGAAGATAAGTATTTGCATAATACACATAATGATTATAAAGTAAAATAGAGAATGTGTATGTGTGTTGGCCATGAGAGTATAGATTGTAAATACTTACATGTCATTAATTTCATAAATATTTGAATACCTCTGTGCCAGGCACTCTACACATAAAATTGAAGAAGTAAAACATTCTTTGTTTTCATAGAAACTCCATTTTAGTAGCAGGAGGTATTAAATAAGTACATTTGTTAGATGTTAAAGTGTTTCAAGAAAAGATCTGTAGAAAATGAGGGGATTAGGAATTAGGCTAAAATATTCATTAGAAAACATTTTATATAATCTGATTCTCTTCAACCAATAATTCATATTTTTCTGAGTTTGCCAGAAGGTTAGATAAATTCCCATCAACACTGGCAATAAGGCTCTTATTCTTTACGGGGCAGGGCAGAGATGTGAGGCAAATTAGAATAGGAATGGAAATGGCAGATGTAAGTATGTTTATCTTATTTAAGTGTCCAAGTGATTCTAATATACCCCATAGAGGATATGCATATCTTTTGAGAAACTTTATCAAGTTATTCTTTGGAGAATGTGACCATAAATATACTGTGAAATCATACTAACCAACTATCTGGGTATTTTGTAGCATCAAATTATAGTTTTCTATTTCATGAATGATATCTTTATATGATCACAGTAGCTATAACGTAAATTTAGTCAACGTGTAATTCTAATAAAAATAAGCTTTATCCTAGCTTTTGAGCAGATGTCTTTTTGTGGGGGAGATAATAAATAGGAAACTGGAGATTTTTCTTAGCATTTGCTTTGGCCTATGAGCATTTTTATTGGCGAATCCAAGCTTATTAAATTACAATGCAAATTCTATACGTATACTCTTCGAATGAAAGTAAACATGAACTTAATAAACATTATTCTTTTTACGGAGGCACTAATAACTTTTTGGAACTGATAATAGAAATTGATTATGTGAAATTACATTTCTGTGCCAAGGTATGTGGCCTTATAGCTTTGATTTACTAAGTGGATATTCAAAAAAGTTTTTTTCAGGGCTGAGGACCGAACTTGCCTTGTGTTCAAAAAGGTTTTTTTTGTTTTGTTTTGTTTTGTTTTGTTTTTTAAGGGAGAGGGACAGAGAGAAATAATTTTTTAGTTTTTCATGTGGCCTTCAGTGCTCAGACACTTTGTTGTGTACGTGGTGCTGGGGTTTGAACTCTTAATACTCATGCATGCTGGGCAAGTGTCATCACTGCTGAGCCATCTCTCCAGCCCCTAAAATGTTTTTAAATTGAACTGTATAAAACTGGAATTCTTTAAAAGGTTTTCAGCTTCGTCATATTAATATAATTATAAATAACCTAGTTTCTACATGCTGTCTTTCATTACAGGGTATGATTGAGACATTAGCAAATGAAATTTTAGTGTGAACAGCAGTGTTACATACTTTGTATATGTAAATCTAATTCTTATATACTCTTGTTTGGGAAAAGAACAGGCCAAGGAAATGGTCACTGTGGTCAAATATGTTCAGGGAAGAAAGAAGAAAATATAAAGAATAATATACGATTAGGGTTTTCATTCCCTCCACTTTCTACCCCTATACCTTCCTCTGTCATGTTTAAAATTTGTGAAACTGCCCCTGTGCACACCCAAATTAAAGCAAAGACACAGCATCTTCTGAGTGCTAGCTGAGGACTGGGTTAAAGTGATTTCCTAACCCCTGACATACTATGCAAAATGATAATGGTTACATAACTGATCAGAATTTCAGTCTGGAAGCTGGAGAGATCTTTAGAAATTTGTAAAAATAACATGCATATTTATCCCAATTGCTTCCTTTTGAATAAAATGTGACTTTTCTTGTTTGATTGAGTAATCTCTAGAGGTATATTTTATATTTGTCATTTATAAAAAGAAGGAAATTAGGTGTCAAGATTCTGATCATAAATACTTCAGACAACTCACTTTTTGTCAACTTTAGCCCCTCATTCCCAGACAGATATTAATTTAATTTTATAAAATGTGTTTGCACAGAAACCAAGCTCACGGAAAATGTACTTATCTGGATATGGTGTGGAACTAGCAATTAAGAGTACGGAATACAAAGCATTAGATGATACGCAGATTAAAAGTAAGGTTTTGTTTGTAATTTCTACACTTGAGTAGAATGAAAAGTTGGAGACTAACATAGTCTTGTTTTCAAAACATTTGATATAATCCTAATATGTTACTTGAGGATGGAAATGGGATAAACCTGTTTTTCCTTACTTTAGAATTTAGCTTTAAGTTGAAAGAAGAGGATTGAATGTTACTAGATTCTCAAAACTTACTTAGAAATAGGAAGTTTGTATATGATACCCAATCTAGCCAATTCTAACCATTTTCAGCACCACGTAACAAATGGTAATGTGTTTAAGATACATCAAGGCAGTATAATAGGCTCCCTATAGCTTGAGATGCCTGGCTGAAGAATTCTATGAAATAAAACTTCATTTCATTAAATTCTAATTGTTATAACTTGTTCTTTTCCCTGTCTAAAAATATCTATTTTGTTTCTGCTTCCAAAATGTAGCTGTGACCAATACAACTATAGAAGATGAGACTGAAGCAAATGAAGTTCAAGGATTTATTTTTGGGAAACTAAAGTAAGCCCAAATTGGAATGAAATTGGTATTGTTGTAACCTTTTGTTTCTAAAGTAATTAATTCCACGTGCTGTGTTGGCACATGTTCTTTTATGTGTGCATCCCTTGTTATAAAACTAATACACAGCTAATATCAGAAGGCAAGGGAAAGCAAAAGAGCACAAAACTAAAAACTAATCACTCCTAATTCCACAACTGAGAGATAACTATTACTTAATGTTTTGGTGTCTGTCTTTCCAACCTTTCTGTGCGTGTCTTTATATTGTTTTGCACAGTGGGACAATACCATGTAACTGCTTTTTCCACATCCTGTGGAATATTCCATCTTTTGGAAGTCATGCAGAATAGGACTCCATTTCCCTACCTTCTCATTGAGTATTTTTGTATCAATAAATGTGCATCTCAGATTTTCTTTAGCACAAACTCTAAGGAAAAAATTGATAAATCAAGGTATGTATATTTCTTGAAATTTTTAGACATATTTCTAAATTTCACTCATTGAATTGTATTAATACCCTTACTCCTATATATAAATGTGTCCATTTCCCAGAACTTTACTAACCACTGATAGTATTTTAAAAATCTTGGCATATTTTTAGAACATATGGTGTTTCTTCTAAATTCTGTTCATTACCCTGAACTGAACCATTTTGAAATTTGAATTCAGGAATAGTCAACTATTGGCAATTTATTGCAAGTATTTAATTTTATCATAAGTGTACTGGCCTTTGAATTTATTGTATAAATTGCTTATTCCTGACCTTTGTTTTTCTTTTTTTTCTTGCTGAGTTTACTGTTTTTGCTAATTTATAACAGCTCTTTATAATTAACAATTCTGAGCCTTTTACTATATGTTGAATTATTTACATTGGAGCTTATTTTCATATTAATCTTAAAGATGAAAATTTATTACTTATATCTGTTATGTTTCAATTAAGAGTTGAGAATTCATTTCTAATACTGGCTAATATCCCTGAAATAACTAGAAAAAGACATTTATTACTTTTAATAACCTGTATTAAGGTCACTGTTAAATGTGCATTTCTTTCCTTTTACTCAGGAAAAAAAAGTCCCATAAACAAAGGCTCAACATTTATAGAATAGTCTAAACCTTGAAAATATGAAACAGTGAACATAATCCAACAAATAAATTGTCAAAAATTTATTACCCTGGGGACTGGAGCAGTGGCTCAGTGGTTAGAGAACTTTCTTGGCATGTGTGAGGACGAAGGTTTGAACCCCAGCACCGTGTACCCAGCGAGTGTTGGAGCAATAAAATCCACATGAAAAACTAAATAAAATCTATTCCCTCTCTCCTTCTCTCTCACTGTCCCTTTCTTTATTAAAAAAAAAAATGATCCTGGTAGCATTGTTTTAATTCTGTTCTTCGTTCACACCATGTGGTGCTGTCCCAGTATGCATTATGATTTTCCATACTTGAAAGTAATAACTTGTTTTGCTTAAGTTCATTGTAACACTGTTGTCATAATAGGCAGTAATTAACTGCATAACAAATACTTGGTTAGGTATTTTTAAAGTTTTTAAGAGACTAATTTGTAAATTACTAATAAAAGTGTTTATAATAGTTCATGGCACTTAACATTATACAAATGTTAAAAGTAAAATAGATGAAAAATAGTTATCAAATTATTATTAAAGTAGTTCCTTAAAATACCAAAAAAAATACATGAATGATGGTATATGCCTATAGTCCCAGCAATGCAGGAAACTGAGACAATAGTGTCAAAAGTTCAAGACCAGCCTCAGCAACTTGGTGAGACTGTCTTAAAAATACATAAAAAAAAAAAAGGACTGGGGATTTATCTCAGTAGTATAAATGCCACTGTGTTCAATCACCATCACCATCACCACCATCATTACCACGACCACCACCACTACTACTACTACTGCTATTACTATTAATAAAGAAAATACTGCCTGAAATTTTTTTTGTGTGTGTGATGCTGGAGATGAAACCCAGGACTTTGAACATGTTAGCCAAGTACACTACCAGCAGAGCTATACACTCAGCCCCCAAATTTAATTTCTTTTGAGAATAAAGTAAAACTAAGTAAAATATTTTAAAGCTGGAGAGGTGGCTCAGTGGTAGAGTGCTTCACTAGCTTAAACAATGACCTGGGTTTGATCCCCACCACCACATACACAACTAAATCAAGGAAAAATAATAAAAACAGATAAAAAATAAGATTAAACAGTACTTAACAGGCTGGAGTGGTGGCTCAGCAGTTATGGGGCTTGCCTGGCCTGCACAAGTACGTGAGTTCAAACCCCAGCACTGCGTACACAACAGATTCTTGGAGCAACAAAAGCCACGTGAAAAACTAAAACTGATATTAAAAAAAAATACTTAAAATAGTAAGATTTTAAAATTCGGTGATATTTTCCCTTACAAACTATGCTATGGAAATGCTTTATATATTTTTTTTTCTTTTTTCAGGGCTGAGGACTGAACTCGGGGCCTTGAGCGTACTAGGCAAGCGTTCTGCCACTGAGCTAAATCCCCAACCCCTATATATTTTATTTTTAAAGGCACTTCTAATTCTAACATTCATAAACTATCAGATAAAAATTTAAAACTTCATATGATAAATTTGACTTAATATGCTTAGAAAAACACGGTTGGAAAAAAAATCCTAACAAATTAAAAACGTTTTATTGTATCTAAAACTTTGCAGATATGAGTTAAAGAAATCATACATAACATTGGATGTAGAGGAAATTTATGCCCCAGCAGAAATAAATATTTCAGTTTCTTTGGCAGTTTGACATATTGGAAACTTCTTAACTTCTGGTCTTAATTTTACATACTCCTATAAGTAACTTTTCGTATATTAAAGCTATGCCCTTTTTTCCCTACCATGCTGATTGAAGACAAGGAATAGGATGGTGAGTCTTCTCTGAATACCAGTGAGTGGGGGTGGCTGTGATTTTATGCACATGTTACCTGTTCACAAAAGGGAATGTTTATGATTCCTTTCTGCAGACAAAAATAAATGCTTTTATTAACACCTTTACTTCTTATTAACATTACAAATTTAAATTACAAAGGAGACTAAGTTGGGTTTTCCTGGTGGATAGATAACTATATAGAATAAGAATGACACTGTTGCAAATTGTACTTAAACTGATGAGTGAATAAAATTTTAAAGCATATTGTCCAAGTAGTATATTAGTGGCCTTAAAAAGTTACTGCATCTTACAGATTTTGGTACCTATTTAACGGGAAACTACATTTTAATTCCATTTTCAGTTGTTTCAACATCTTGGGATGTATAATTCTTTCCTATTTTCAAATACAACTTTTTGTGGAAACAAATTGCAAACTTCCGAAAAATCTCCTGGCTTTCAGTATTGTTTTTAAAAAGCAATATTTTTTCACAGTGGCTCAATTATTTGTTCAAAGCCAAGATCATTTCTTTGAGGTGAATTGTATGAGTAATACATGTTGCCTACATTGTGTAAAAGCAGTAAAAATTAAGACCAAATATGAAAAAATAGTATGACAGCTGTTATTCTGTAGTGTTAAATATTGAAAAAGCAGGGGCTTATTTATAGTGAACTTTTGGGAAGAAGTTAATGTTCTACTCTGAAAGCTGTCTTCATTAGTCTTGATATATTTTCAAACTGTGTTACCACATGGTAGTAAAATTACAAAATATTGAAGTATACTATGTGTATTTATCTTCAACTATACAATTAATGCATTCAGTTATCCATCTGTACTTTTTTCACTTTTTAAAATCTTCTATTGTTTTATAAGTTGTGCTAAAAATGTCTTATAAATCAGCAAAAGTTCTGATTTTTCCTTTGAAACAGTGGGTTTTTTTGTTTTATTTTTGTTGTTTTTCCATGGAGCAGGGGATCAAACCCAGGGCCTCGTGTATGCTACGAAACCACTGCAGCACTAAGTCACATCCCTACATCTCTAACCCTAACTAAAGTGGGTTTTTTTTTGTTTTGTTTTGTTTTGTTTTGTTTTTAGGAATTCTTTTTAAATATGAAGTGACAGCTTTCCTTCTTGAGTGGTAGAGGAAAGAAGATTATATTTAAATGATACGTACAATAAAACGCCATTCTGCTACATTGTCTCTTTAAAATGCTTAGATACGGGGTTGGACCGCTTGCCTGGCATGTGCAAGGATCCTAGTTCAAACCCCAGCACCATGTACAGAATTTAATGTGTGAAAAACAAAGGCCAGATTAAAAAATAAATAAAATTGATAGTCTTTCTCACTCTCCCTACTCTTTAAAAAATAAAATAAAAAATAAAAGGCCTAAGTATGTTTAATGTTGGGCATAAGTATCCTATTTTAATTTTTTTTTTTTTTTGAGAATCAAAGATGGAACTTTTCAAAACTAGAGCAAACTCTTAAGATTCTTTAAGAGAAGAATCCTTTTAGCTTTTTGGCTAAGACCAAGTGAAGATTGTAAAAGAAGCATTTTTTTATTTTCCTTAAAAATAATTTTAATTTAAATTATAAAAGTAATACTTGGAATTTAAAACTTACTGAAACTAAAAATTGGTAATCCTGCCCTCCTTGCATCTCTTACAGGTAATGTTAACAATTGAGAGAGTACATCCTTCCAGATTTTGTTTTGTTTTATATACTTAACAAAGGAGGCATATATGTGTATATCCCTCATTTTTAAATTCTGTAGATATAGCTGTCAGTTTATTATCTTAATAATGAATTATTTGTCTAATTATTTGGAAGACAATTTCAAAAGTATACTGCTTGTGTAGTTCATGGTAGATGATTAACATTACTTACTATTCTCATGCAGAGAAAGATATTCAGATCTTAGAGATAATCTGACACTATTCCAAAAATACCTGATTGAGAGCAACAAAGAAATGATGCCTCTAAAAGTCTGGGAACTACAAGGTAAAGTGTTGTATGCTACCTTAACATAGCACTTTCCTAACTGATCACTGTTTTAATAAGCTTTTATAAAATGATACAAATTATTTTATAGGCAATACTTATTATTTGTGAATGATATAGATTATATTTTGTTAATACATATTTGATTAAAAGATTACAACAAAAGTCATAACTTTGTAAGACTTAAAATTATATTAAAGGGAGTCATTTGTTATGTTCTTATCACTTTTAAAGACTTGAAATTTATAGGTTAGTTTCAAGTATTAAGTAATGTTTCAGAGAATCTTTTAACATTGCTTAATATCCCCTAAGAAGTCAGGATAAATCAGAACTAAACCTTAGTTTTCTTGTTTTTTAAATCTTTATCTTGTTAGTCCTTTGCGTGTTTCCTTAATAAATTCTTCGATAGAAACATCATCTGAAAGAACATGCGGTTACAAACTTTCAACAGTTTCTATGCTGCCAACCTATACACTGATTTTTAAAAAAAAAAAAATTTTTAAGAAAGAGGGAAAGAGAAAAAAAGCAATTTTGTAGTTTTTCATGTGACTTTCATTCCTACAACATTTGTATATGTGGTGCTGGGGTTCTAACTTGCACACTTGCACATGCCAGGCAAGTGATGTAACCATGGAGCCACCGCTCCAGCCCCTATAAGCTGCTGATATTTTGTGACCAAAATTTAGTTTGCATTGAACTGTAAGTCCTTTTCAATTTGCAGCTTTCCTTAGTATTTGAAATAATTTTGTAGGTCACAGAAACATGTCATTTTCTGCATTATAATCCTTTTATCACCTCTTTCATTAACCTTTTTAATAAACAGCTTTATTAATATGTAATTCACTTACTGTAAAATTTACCTGCTTAAAATGTAATGTTCATTGGCTTTTAGTATATTTTCAGAGTTCAGCTGTTGGCACAGTCAATTTTAGAAGTTTCATCACCCCTAAAAGCAACTAATACTCACTAGCAGTCACTCCCCATTTTTTTTTTTCGCTGACTCCCTGGCTATACACAACTATTAATCAATTTTCTATTTTAAAAATAAGAAAAAGATAAGGCTGGAGTGGTGGCTCAGCAGTTGGAGTCCTTGCTGCACATTTGCAAGGGCCCAGGTTTGAACCCCAGCACCACATACACCACTGGATGTTGGATAAAAAGAAAAAATGAAAAAATAAGTGATTCTCTCTCACTTTAATAAAAAAGAAGAAAGGATATTTATCAGAATTTTCTTGCCAGAATAACTAACATATAGTGTACCAAAAATATTTTGCCTTTCATCTGGATTAGCGTTTATATGACCTTTTCCTATAAACTATTTGACTATCATAGGAAGATTCCGAAGGTGAGTGTTCCCTCCCCCCATCATGTTATAAATAAGAGTGAAATTTAGCGGTTTGATGTGGTAATTACCATTGTTATGGTGTGGATATGAAGTGTTGTCCTAAAGCTCCTGTTGATACATGAATATTCAGAGAGGAAATTATTGGATTGTGAGAGCTAGAACCTAATCAGTCCATCTTAGTTTGAATGGACTGACTAGTAGGTGACTATAGTCAGCTATGGTGTGACTGGGGGAGATGGGTCACTAGGTGTGTCCCTGGAGGGGTACAACTTTGACCCCTGCTCTCTCTCAATTTCTGTTTCCTGACTCTCACCATGAGTTAAGTAGCTTTCCTTTGCTGGACCTTACCCCATGTCTCACCTTGGGTGCAGAGCACTGGTGTACATGTGTGGACTGAGACCTCTGAAAATGTGAGCCCCAAGTAAACTTGACCTCCTGGAAGTCTTTTCCAGGTATTCTGGTCTTAATAACACAAAAGCTAACTAAAACATCCACATAGTCAATAAATGAAGATTTTCCAGTCCAAGCTCTTAACATAGTATCATATGGTATCTAGGAGAACTTTCTTTATAATTAACAGATTTGAAGATCACACTTTAGAATTATACAGTGTGCAGGTTCTTCTAACTTCTACTGTACTTATCTACCTTACACAAATGTCCTATCAATTAATCTCTGTATCATTGCTTCATAGAATAAAATTCAAAATATGTTAAGAACACTATTGTGATAAATTCACTGTAAAGAATCTTCTTCCTTGAACTAATAGAATCTATTCTTCCTGAACCATTGTGTTAGTACTTAAGTTCTTTTTCTTTGCAGAAGTGTTCCCAAAAGAATCTTTCTCAGAGACTTGAGAAATGCCTATGTATTTGGTAATTGAGACATATTAGTGAGCACTGATAGCTTCATTGCAGTGAAATTCTCGAATATGTTGAGGAATTTATAGCTTAAGTTGATTCAGCTAGTACATGATACAGCTGATATTTAAACCCTAGTCTTTTAACTTCTTCCATCCCATGGGAAGCCACCCTAAGAATCTTTCTCTAGTCTTTGCCTCCAGGCTGAATCACCACTTTGCATTGAGAAAATGGAAGCAAAACTAGCCTTGTTATATCAAGCTGGTTATTTTAGTATTCCATCTCTGGTAAAATGTTAATGAAAAACAGTGTACTTTCCTGCTAAGTAATGAAGGAATTTGACTTTAAAATATTTTATAACTCCTGACAAAGTAATAAGACTAAAATTACTGCTTCTCAGATGTTTGAAATTGACTATAGCTAGCGACTCAGTTTTTAATGGAAAACTGTCATTTGAGGAAAAATATTATTTTACTTTTATGCTAAAATAAAAATATTGAAAGACAAAATGAATGTTTCTTATTGAGTTAAAGACATGGGTTAGTTTTTTAAGCTCTCTTCAGAATTGGTTTTTCAAAACTTTTTCCCCTATGTTATTCTTACAAAAGCTTTGTGTCATATTTCATTTAATGTAAGTATAGAAAAAACTGTCAGTAATTCTTTTAATGTATCTCTTTAGGATGAAGTTCTATAATTTGTGGCTAATGAATATTAAGCCATAATTGCTCATTCATTAAAGTGTAATAACCGTCTTAGTTGAGTGTGATAGCTTCCCATTTAAATTTTTTAACAATGTTAAATAAAAATGTTAACGTATTTATGTTAATATGTGGAAGTGGTTGAGTGAAATATTTAAATCATACAGAAATATCTCTGAACTTCTGACATGCTAGATTCCTCAATGATACTTTTTTCTTCCAGATCTTAGTTTTCAAGCAGCTTCTCAAATAATGTCCACTCCAGTTTATGACACCGTAAAATTAATGAAAGACATCTCGCAGAACTTCCCCATAAAAGCCAGGTACTTAAAAGTGCATTGGTTTGATTATAACCAGAGCTCCTATATTCTGGTCTTAGGTGTGGTTGGTCATGAAGAAAATTTGCAAAATATGCTATCATTGCTTAATGGAGTAATTGTAAGTTTGAGTATCTCTGAAGCCAGACATTGAGTAACTGTTAGTTAAAATGAAATATTTGCTATATGGATGAAAAATTTACGTTATTAAATTTTCTATTATCATTTCTCTTAATGTTACCAAACTTAGGAGATAATACACACTTCTGGATTTCAAGATGTCTTTCTTCCTGAACTTTACATAAAACAGAAATTTGAATTAACAGTCTTAAGTTTAAAATAATTTTTAAATGGATAGATTTTATGACTAAGCATTCTTAGAAGTTTTAAAATTAAATACAAGAAATATATTTTTAAATTGTCTTTAAATTATAAGGTAATTTAAAACTCTTCAAGATTGAATAATACAAAGTTAATAGTTTTTCTCCCACATCTGTGTATTTCACATCTACAAATTCAGCAAGCCATATGGAAAATGTTGAGAAAATAATTGTCTATACCAAACATACAGACATTTTTCTTGTCATTATTTAAGCAATATAGTATAAAAATTATTTTCATATCATTACTACGTATATGAGGTATTCTAAGTAATCTAGAGAGTGATGTAAAGTGTTCAGGAGGACATATATAGGTTATATGCAAACACTGCACTGTTTTATATAAGGGACTTGAACACCCATGGATTTTGGTGTATGGGGGATCCTGGAATCAATGCTATAATGCTGAAGAAGACTATCATTTATTTTGGAACTTATATACTCTGGTAAGACCCTAGGTTAACCAAAATTCTTTTTTTTTAAAGAGAGAAGGGACAATGAGAGTGAGAGAGAGAATCAATTTTATTTTTTTATGTGGCTTTCGTTGCTCTGAAACTTAATTGTCTACATGGTGCTGGGGCTCTAACCCATGTCCTCACACATGCCAGGCAAGCACTGTAACCACTGAGCCACCTCCAGCCCCAAACAAAATTCTTGGTGTACAAATAATGATTCTGGAAGTTGCCTGTTTCTATTCATACATATGATAACTTTGGTAATTTCATACAAAATGTCTCTTTATAGCCAAAGCAATCCAAAATGGCTTTTTTCATACCAGTGTTTTTGAAAACTAAGTATTTAATAATAAACAAGATATGACTTAATGTATGTAGTGAAGGTACACAAATTTTGAGTCTGTTCCACCTGAATCAGTACTATGTTGAGTAAAATCTATAATACTATTGTCAGATAAGGCAATATGGAAGTGTACGGTTTCTAGTCTTCAACTATTTTGAGATTTTAGTGTCTTTTCAAAAGTATTACATTATGGGCTGGAGAGGTAGCTCTGTGGTTGGAGTGCTTGCCTGGCATGCATGAGGACCTGGGTTCAAACCCTACCACCACATACATAACTCAGTGTCAGGGAAACAAAAACCAGATGAAAAAATAAGATTGATTCCCTCCTCCTCTCCCACTCCCCCCCAAAAAGTGTTGTATCACATTGAATTGATTATTAGTCCTAAAATTTTGAGGAAGAATGAATTACATCAATATTTATTTTCACAGGTCTCTGACCAGAATTGCTGTAAATCAGCGCATGAGGGAGGAAATACAGGAAAATCAAAAGGTTTGTTTGAATTGCTTTCTTAAAAATTTACCACAATAATCTCACTGTTTTTTTGGATCTTTAGCTTTCGTAAACAGGAGTTGATTTGTTCTTTCCTGATTGTCAGTTAAAGCTCTCACATTTATTATTATCTACTACATATAGCATATACTGCAATTCTAGCCAATTTTTCCTGCCATATTTCCTACTTATTTCAGCATATGCTCTAGACCTTCTGCCTTCATAGGGTAAAGTTAGTTAATTTTTATAACTGGTTTTGCTTAAATGCTTATGAGTCATTTTTAGACTGCTGTAGCACCACCCGAATCCTGTGACAATCAGGACACAATTGATCAGAAGTTTGATAAACTCCTACTAAATGGCTTCCTAAGTTGCCTCTAGAACTTAAATGACCCTAATGGTTGGTCCTGATCAAGTGCTGCACTGGTATAATGACTTACCTGTTGTTCATAGGACTGGTGTGACTTGAATCAAATAGCAGACTCACAGGGCCCTAAACTATAGGTCTCTGCTTTTCTCACATAAAAAAAAGTCTGAAAGTCGGTCTCTATGAACATTATGGTCCTTGTGCTCCACAGTGTTGGGGAGAATTCATGAAAACTCCTTGGTCTGTGTCTTATGATTTCAAGATGGCAACACCAGCTCTAGTCTTCTTATTCAAAAGAAGCAGGCAGAATGGTAACAACCACACTCATCCTTACTTAAAGCCTTTCTGAAACACTTCAGCAGACTTTGGCTTCTATCCCATTGGCCAGGATTTTGTCACCTAGCCATGCATAGCCGTACGGGGGTGTTTGCTTTCTGGAAATATGTCAATCAGAGGTAGACTATGTATGGTGCTAGGTGGAGCCAGCTAACAGTGCATGTCATATTAGGACAGAGTCAGCTGTATTATCAGCAGTTTTACTGCTGGTAGTCAACTGCAGTGATGATAATGAGGAAAACAGTGCCTAGTTCTTTGAAGCATAGATGTGAGGAAAAACAACACATCATCCCACCTTGGACATTTACCTTGTTGACCATCTTAGAAAATCCATTTATCTTTCAAAAATGAGTTGTGTAATCATTCCTAATTTTCCTGATTGATCCCACCATTCAAGCAGAATAATTTGTTTTCTTATGAGAGTTCTTGCATTTATTTATGCCACCTGCAATAAAAAGGAAGAAAAGATGGCAAAGAAGAGGGAAAAAGGAGTACCAGAGAGTCAGTGGCTTTTCCCAGTCATGGTTGTTCTCTCTGCTCACATAATACTGGAAGTGGGTGGTATTCAAATCTTTTTTCCATGTGGTAATTTGGGCCAAGAGGCTGAAGGCCATGAAGATAAAGAGGAAATAAATATGGGGGAAATAAAGGATAGTTGGAAGGGATGAAGATTCCCAGTCACCAAGTGTAATAATTTCTAAGGTAACATTTGCTCTTGGTGGCAAAGTGATGTGATTAGAGCCCCTCCAACCAATCTCATATTTGAGAAACTGAGAAAGACTGACTGCATTAGGTGAACCAACTTAAACTTTTAATCAATATAAAGAGCCTTCAAGCTGAGAAACCTGGTAAGCCAGTTTTGCCCCTGGTAACCCAAAACAATATAATGTCTGTTTCAAGAAAGTCATAACTCATATGATTAATCAAGAAGGTAAAACTGCTCTATTTAAAAGATTATATTCTATAAGAGGGGGGAAAGCAGCAAAACCACTGTATGGATGGAAAAAAAACTCATTTAGTGGAAAATTACCATACAGAATTCAGACATGTACATTAAAAACAAAAACTTAAGCTATTGAAGCTGAGAAGTGGCATAGGTTTTAAAAGACACTAATTCATGTTAAAGATGGACAAACACCATGAAACCCAAACAAGAGGATATGGAACCCCAAACCAGAAGAATTTTGCAAAAATATATAAAATGGAGATTAAAATTTTCAGAAACAAAGATTACAAATAAAGCAAAGGGGAATTAACCTTACAGAAAGCATGGTAGGTGACATAGTTAAAAATAAGAAATGCAGGGCTGGAGCGGTGGCTCAGCGGTTTCGAGCTTGCCTGGCAAGCACGAGGACCCGGGTTCAAACCCCAGCACCACATACACAACTAAGTGTTGGAGCAACTAAGGCCATGTGAAAAACTCAATAAAGTTGTTTCTCTCTTTCTCTGTCTCTCTCACTGTCCCTCTCTCTTTAAAAAAAAAAAAATAAGAAATGCAAATAAAATAGAGGGATCCAAGAGAAAATGATAGACAAAAAGCAGATAAAGGAAACCCAACATCATAATACAGGAATCCTTGAAATAGGAAAAAACAAATGTACAGATAAAAGATCTATAAAAAAAACTATAATTAGATAATTTTTCTGAAATACAGGACCCAAATCTGCACACGAGAAGGATGCACTGTGTAATTTGAAAAACTGAACCAGAATGGTCACAAACAAGACATAGGCTATTGAACTTCATAGGGAATAAAAGAATAACTTGGGCAGTTAGTAAAAATGATTATAAAATCAGATTTGCATCAGACTTCTCAAAAATTCAACATGAAGCAACAAGAGTTCCCCATACAGGATTTGCAGAGAACAAAAAACCATCCTTATGTTTTCTTTCAGGTAGATATGTATATATGTATCTATAATCTTCCCATAACAGAACGAATTCGGGAAAGAGCTGGGAGCATTGCTTAGTGGTACAGCACTTCCCTGGCATGCATGAGGTACTGGGTTCCATCCATAGCGCAAACACAAAATTTAGTGCTTCCAAGAACCCTTTTTGGGGAGTTTATTCCAATGAAGAACTAGTTGAAGATACTCTAGAAAAATAATTGGCTACAGCACCCTGAATATGTTTAGGCATAGAGCTAAAAGAGAAAGTTAACAGCAAAGGTGAAAGTTCACTATTTAGCAGCACCAGCTCTGACATTTATAAAAATTGCAACTAATAAAAAGGTAAGAGAATAAATTTGTTCAATCCTTTAACAGAAATCAGAGGAGATAACTTAAACCTAAAGAATTAAGAAATGGAAGCGTAAACTTGTAAAAATCCAAGAGTAATTATTAGTGAAAATTAAACAGTAAAATTGGGCTGTGCATGTGAAGGGGGAGAGGCAACAGGAAGGGGTTAAAAGCTAATTTTCATTTAAAGAGAAGCATTAAGATTATGTAAAGAAAAAGATACTCTGAGGGTGTTACATGAAGATACATGTTTAGTAACTAGTGGACTAAAAAAATCAAAATCTTCCCTAATACGAAAATAACAATGCACCAAAAAAGACCAAATTGTGATGTTTTAAAATACATATAGAAGGAGTAAATACAGGATGTAAGAATGATAGTTGAAGTTAATCAAATATGTAATAGCAATAAATGTAAATAGGTTAATCAAATTATTTGAATCATTACATTTCACATGTGTGAAATAAGGCTTACCGTCATTCAGAAATGTTAAAAATAGAAAAGTTTGCCAAGCAAATGAGTTTCTGCATTAGTGAGAAAATTCTGACTTAAAACATGAACAAAAAACGACCACTAGAAAACCAGTGGCAGTGATTCACAATGAAAATATAGTAATGTACACATCAAAATATGGCAACATATGAGACGAACTTCATGTGAAACAACGAAAAACATAATTCACCTCTGTCTATGACTGATAAAGCAGCCCAAAATGATATATAGAAGTTCAAACAACCTCAACATGGTAGATTGTATTGACTTGTAATAAATTTTATATCTGAAATGTGCCCTTTTCTAATTTTGTAAACTATAAAGTTTAGAAAATAGGTAATTGAAAAAAAAAAGTCCTCTCCTCCCAATGCAAGCTAGAAACACTAGATTTGGAAAAGATGGCTTATTTGAAGATTAAAACTTCACTATTGAGTACAAGGAAAAATACACATTAGAATTGTAATTTTTCTTGATAATACCATTTGACAGTACAACATATTAGTATCTTTGAGACAAAACTTTCGAGAAAAGTTTTGAAGTTTTATATCAATAAAATGAAAGGATTAAAAATAATTATACCTACATGGAAAAACATCCCAAATAAACAACCCAACAGTGCATCCATCTCAAGGCCCTTGAAAAATAACAATTCCAAAATGTAGAAGGAAGGAAATAAAATCAGAGGCAAAATCAGTGTACTTCAGAATAAAAAAAGATTGGTTCTTTCAAAACATAAACAAGATTGATAAGCCCTTAGCCAAGCTAACCAAAACATAAACACCCAAATGAATAAAACTGGAGAGGAAAGTGGAGAAATCATCTTGGAAATCCAGTTGATCATTGAGGGGTGTTTTGAAATTGTATACTTCAATAAATTTGAAAACTTAGAAGAAATTGATACATTTCTAGTCGAGTAAGATCTGCCAAAACTGAATCAGGAAAATATAAAATGCCTAAACGTAACATAAACCACTGATGGAACAGAAGCCATCCAAAAAGTAATATCCCAGGACCAAATAGATTCTCAGCTCAATTTTATTAGCCCTTTAAAGAAAAACTAGAATAAAATGGTGGCGGTGGATTTGCAGGTTCTGTTTTAGGCTGCTGAATCCCATTCCCATAAACAGGGGCACCCACAACTCCAGAAAAGGAGTGCACCTCTGAATATTGCTGGAACTCTGTCCCGATCATCCAAAGATTCCCAGAGATGATGTAATTTTGGGACTAGCTCCAGGAGAAAACGAAGAGCTCTCCAATTTGTGCAGGGTCTGTTGCTAACAGCAAGTCAGCCACCATAGCAGTGCCTTTCATTAAGGATGGGGGACAGAATGCTGAGTTATCTGAGCGAAAGCCTTTCACATGGAAAACCTCAAAGGAGCACCCCTCAGGTATTACCTTAATTTACTGCAAGCCTTCTAAATCAATTTGAGCACTCATCAATACCCCGTTTTTCAGTGGCAGCCATTGTGCCTGTGTGGAACAAATAGAAGCAGCTAGAAGTTCCTCCACAAACGCCTGCAGTAGCCTACTGGGACCCAGGATCCTGGTGTCTGCAGCTGAGTGTGCGCAAGCCTCAGTGTGTACCCGACATTAATATTTTTAAAAAGGAGCAAGGGAAAGCAGGATTCTCTAAACTCCTCCCTGTACCAATTGGAAGTCAGGAGCAGTGGCATGGGAAGTGAGTGTCCTGGGTCAAAATCCCAGGAAATCTTTGAGCTTTGCCTGTGACCAGCAGAGGGCGCACTATTACAACATTTGAAACTGGCAATTGAAAACTCTCCTAGAAACACATTTTTTTTTTCTTTCTTAACTTTGACTTTGCGTTTGGTTTTGTGTTCCTTGGGTCTTGCCTTAGTTGTCTATATAAGCTCTGGTGGAACTGAAATACCTATGGACATAAGGACTCATAATTTTTTTCTCTTTTCCAATCTCTTCTCTACCTTACTATATAACTCCTCTCCCATTCCAAACTCTTTTCCAATTCTAAATAACTGTTGCCCCATCCCATACCCTTTGATATCTGAGCTTCAAACCACCAAAATCTGTGTTTGTTCTATTTACCATTCCTGGTAGCATAATCCTCTGCTGCCCCCTTCTATCTCCACTTTGGAAGACAACACTATTCCTCTCTTTCCCCTTTTCTCTTTTTTTTTCTTACTATCCTGCATCATCTATACACTGTCTCTGCTCTTGTTCCTAATTTGATAGTTCTTCTCTACCTTTATTTCACCCTATCACAATTCCTATGTTCTTATGTGTCTGTTTGCCAACAGTCTTGATCGGTTTTCATAATTTGCATAGCCAGTATTAATACTGGAAAACTTGTCTGCTGTGATTGCCATTCTTGATATAGGTTATTTGCTTTTAAGTTATCTATAGACCAACAATTACATGAGGTTGTTGCTGGACATAGGTGCTAACCCCCCAATTACTCTCTTAGTGAATTAATATAATGGTTATAGAAAGAGCAGAGTAGCTGTTTTATGCCATTTATTGTATGCGTTGAATGTACATAATGATTCTATTTCATTATCTAGTGATATTGGAAATTGTAAAGGTCAATAAAAGTTCACAGGTTGGGGTTCATGCTGGTGAACTCAATCTTCCTTATAGAACCTCAAGGGAGAAGACAAAAACACTAACCCATCAACGAGATCACACAAGGATTCAACCAGAGAAGAATCTTGGGACCTGCTCCCCGACACCAACCCATACTACACCTTCAACGATGAACAGCAGAACAAACCATTCAATTGTACACAAAAATAAGGAGAAAAAGAATTTACTTCAAGGTTCTGGAAGAAATCCTTCACAATTGAGGAATCATGATAGAAAACATTTGCCTCAAACCCACAACTCTCCAGCCATCAAGCTCAAGGATAGAGAGTAGAATGAGAACCTTGAAAAAACTATGATTACAAAAACAATCAAAGACCAAAAGGAAGACCTAAAGAAGGAAATGAGAGCAAACACAGGATATGAAACAATTGTTTAACAAAGAATTGGATACACTGAAAAGAGAACTTTTAGACTTAAAGTCCTCAACCAAATCAAAGCCTCAATGGAAGAATTCATTAACAGATTAATTTATGTAAAAAATAGATCCTAACAATTGAAGAAAGAACTTCTGATAATGAGGACAGTCTGAGTAAGCTTTAACTCGTGGACAAAAGAAAAGGAAAAATAAATTAGTATGATCAAAACTTTCAAGAAATCCAGGATGAAATCAGAAGAAATAATCAGTGATTGGGATAAAGGAAGACATAGGAATTCAAATGAAAGGCATAAAGGGCATTCTAAATGAAGTAGTTAAAGAAAATTTCTCCCATATCAGAAATGAGTCAGACATTCTCATCCGGGAACTCTATTGGACACCCAATTGATATAAATAAATGAGAAGTTCAGGACACATGTATTAAAAACGTATAACAGGGAAATCAAGTATGCATTATTAAAAGCTACAAGAAAGGAGGCTGGAGCAGTGGCTCAGTGGTTACAGCACTTGCCTGGCATCCATGAGGACGTGGTTTGAACTCCAGCACCACGTACACAATGAAGTGTCAGAGCAACAAAAGCCACATGAAAAACTAATATTTATTCTCTCACTGTCCCTCTTTATAAAGAAATAAAACTGCAAGAGAGAAACAAGAAGTCACATTTAGAGGCAAATCAACAAGGATAATTTTGGATTTAACAACTCAGACCATAAGGCAAGTAGAGCATGGAAAGAAATATTTGAAGCATTGAAAGAAAACAGTTGGTATTCAAAAATACTATACCCAGCAAAACAACTTCAAATTTGTTAGGGAAATAAAAACATTGCACCATAAAAACAAATGAGCAACATTCATGAATCCAAAACCAGCTCTGAAAGAATGCTTGGACAGACTTCAAACAGAAACAACAAAAAATCTCCCAAAGTCCACAAGTAGAAGAAAACCAATAAAAGTACACTCTACTAAATGATTATCAAGTCACCACAATACACTCCAAAACATCATGATGACTGAACAGCAACCACATATCCTAACATTGAATGTGAATGGTCTCAACTCCCCAGTCAAAAGACAGATTAACAGAACATGTTGAAGTAATAAAATCTAATACCAGTACTCTTCAAATTGTTCCATGAAATAAGGATAAAACACTTCCAAATTCATTCCATGAAGCCATTTTTATTTGTACCAACTCAAGATCAGGACACATAAAGCTGTAGACTAATATCCCTGATGAAATTACATGAAAAAATACTTAACATGTTGAACACAATTCACTCATATTAAGAAAAGTGTACAACACAACCAAGATACTTTTTTCCAGAGATGCAAGGATCACTTAATATGCACAAATCAGTAATTTGTCTTAAAAATAGAATTAAGGACAAAATTAGTCGTATCAATAGTTGCACAGGCCATTGACAAAATTCTGCACCTATTCATGATAAAAACACTGGAGAAACTAGAAATAGAACATATCTCACCATCATAAAAGGAATATATGGAAAACCCAAAGCAAACCTAATAAACTGGGAAAAACTGAACATATTTCATTTACAGTCTGGGGCAAGACCCAAGAATAGCCACTACTATCACTCCTATTTAATATAGCGCTAGAAATTCTAGCCAGAGGAATTAGGCAAGAGAACAAAATAAAAGGAAGTCAAATTATCACGTGGCTGTTAATACGAACTGACACCTAGAAGATGCAAGAACTCCACCAGAGGACTAGTAGAGCTAATGTGCTAATATGGCAGTGTAGAAGTTTATAAAATCAACATACAAAAAACAGTATCTTTTGTATGTACCAGCAATGAATCTGGGAAGATAGATAACAGGAAATCAGCTCCATTCATGATAACTTAAAATCCTTCTAGAAATAAATGTAACCTAGGAGGTGAAAGATCTCCACAATGAAAATTTTATAACATGGAAGAAGAAAAAACTGAAAAACTCAGAAGATGGACTGACTGCCCATGTTTATGCATAAAATTAATATTGTTAAAATGGCCATACTGCCAAACACAATTCAATGAAATCCTTGTCAAAATACCAATGATATTTCACGGAACTAGAAAAATGTCCTAAAATTCATTTTGAAGAAAAAACTGAGACTTGGCCAAGCAATTCTCAACTAAAAACACAATGCTGGAGGCACCACGGTACCTGACTTCATGTTATACTACAGAACTATAGTAATAAAAACTGACATGGAAACCTGTTGTAAAGATCTGGGTGGCTCTTAGAGTTGGTGTAAATTTTGAATCTTAGTTTCAGTTCTGCTGATTTGTTAATGACCTTGAAGAAGTCTTTTTACCTTTTTAGTTTTATTTTTATCATTTGTAAAACCCTAATAGTTGGTTTAATTTACTGCCTGAAAATCTTTGTGGACCCTGAAAGAGATTGAATGTGTTACTTTCAAGAGTTCAGTGTGTTCAAATTATAGTACAGAGTTTCTATTCAGTTCATCTTCCCATTCATTGATTGGTTATTTGCTTTTGTTTTTGTTTTTCTTTTTGGTGGTAAGTTTTGGGTTTTTTTGTTTGTTTTTTTGAGTTCTTTATTCTGGATATTAATACCCTTTTGGAAGAAGCTGGTCAAGATTTTCTCTCATTCTGTGGGTGCTCTCTTCACAGTCTTAACCAGTTCCTTTGCTGTGCAGAAGCTTTTTAGTTTGATGACATCTCAGCTATTCGTTCTTGGTTTTATTTCTTATATTTTCAGGGTCTTGTTAAGACCCTTTGTTAATCTTAACAAAGATTCTGATATGACTAAGTCTTTGATTTATTTCAATTTGAGTTTTGTCCAAGGTAAAGGATAGGAATCTAGTTTCATTTTTCTACATAGAGCTGTTCAGTTTTCCCAGCACCACTTATAAAAAGGCTGTATTTTCTCCAAACTATATTGTTAGCAACTTTGTCAAGTATCAGGTGGCTATAGTTATGTGGGTTTATCTCTGTTTTCTATTCTGTTCCGTAGGTCTTCGTGTATATTTTGATGTCAATACTATGGAGTTTTTGTTACTACAGCTCTATAGTATCATTTCTGATCACCCAATTGTAATACCTTCTGCTTCACATTTCTTGCTCCATATTTCCTTGGCTGTTTTGGGTCACTGGTTCTTACAAATGAATTTAAGAATTCTTTTTCTAATTCTGTGAAGATTATCGCTGGTATTTCATGGAGTTTAAATTGAATCTGTATATTGTTTTTGGTAGTATAGCCATTTTGACAATATTAATTCATGCCTATTCACTTTTTTGTAATAGAGAAAGAGGACAGTTGAGGGGAAGAGAGAAGAAAGAGAGAAACAATTTTATTTTTAGTTTTTCATGTGGCCTCTGTTGCTCTGACACTTCATTGTGCTTGCAACACTGGGGCTCAAACCCACGTCCTGGCGCATGCCAGGCAAGTGCCATACCCGCCGAGGACAATTCTAGCCCTCTTTCCATCTTTTAAGGTCTTTTTCAATTTCCTTTTTCAGTGGTCTATAATTTTTATTGTAGAGCTCTTTTAATACTTTGTTAGATTGATTTCCAAGATGTTTTATTTGCAGGAGATAGGGAGCAGATATTAAAGAAGGAATAATAAGTTAACTGAAAATAATGGGGGGGAAAGGAGAGGAGGAGGGAACAGGAGATTTTGGCTATTACTGGGGGAAAAGAATAAAGAAGGGAAGATAGGATGTCCCAGAACCTAGGTATAAAAAAACCAGCAAATGTAAGATTGAAACAGTTCAAACCCTCGTTTAATTGAATCCCACCTAAGTCTAATCTGCATTAAGCAGTATACGCTTTCAGGAGAGAGTTGTTTTTTTTTTTCCCCAGGGCTGAGGATCGAACTCAGGACCTTTCGCGTGCTAGGCAAGCGCTCTGCCACTGAGCTAAATCCCCAACCCCAAGGAGAGAGCTTTTAATATGAAAATAGTTATATGAATATACGTGTTCAGTCATATCCATGCTTTGAGAGCCTACACACGCAATCATCCCGTATGATAAAATGATAGAAAAAATCTTAATGAGAGATAAAGGTCTTATTTCTGCTGTGGTGGTCAAATCGGGCAGGAAAAGGTTTTTACTCTTTACATTCCTCTTTTGGCTCTATATCTTTGTCCACCATCCTGTGTTCTGCACCTAACTGCAAGCCAAGTGTAGTAGCTGTTATCTTCCAGTCTCCCAGTCTTGGGTGGGATAGACTGATGAATTGTGTAATCTGTGGACTTGCATGGCTGGCTACAGTGAGCATCTTCACAATCATTCCTATGGGCCACCAGCCATTATGGGACCTTTGTCCCTTGGAATCCATAGGCTGAGTGGTCCAGGCAAAGTGTTTCTTGTGTCTGCCTCAGTTTCTCTAGTAAGGTACCCTCGAGGAATTTTTTTTTTAATCAGCTTTTGGTAACTTTCTCCCAAGTTCCCAATCCCACCTCCCACAGTTGTGTAAGCTGCACAGGTACAGCTTTCAGCTCTTAGGAATGTTTCCCATACCTACTAGTGTGCTCCTTATTGGAAGAGGGCTGCTGAAGTGGGGGCTTTCCAAGCCAACCGAACCCTTTTATCCCAGCGGACAGCTTTGGATTTGTTTTCACTGAGGCCGTCCCACTGTCAAGTCCATGTCCGTTAAAATTGGGGTTTTTTTCTGTAAACTCCAGGTTTCTCCTGGTTGATTTTACTTTATTTTTTAATTTTGTTATCCACCAGGCATGCATGTCTTTGTCCACACTTCCTACTCTGCTGATGGTGGTGAGAACTGGCATGTTTCTAGGTGTTATCTCTTATGCTCAAGTTAATGACCTTGTGTAGCTCTGTGAATTTTTTTTAATTACAGTTCAGTATTATGTTTCAGTAACATTCCTTTTCTGCTTACCTCACTGCTTGCCTTCCTGTTTAGTAAGTCTAGTGCTGAGGGACTGCTGACCTGTGCTTCCTTTCTCTGTTCAGCCATCTTCCCTCCTTCATCTAGTCCTTTTTTTTTTTCTTTTTGTGAGAGAGAAGTACAATGAAAGCAAGAGAGAATCAACTTTGCTTAGTTTCTTATGCAGCTTTCGTTGCTCTAACACTTTGTTGGGTACGTGGTACTGGTTTGAACCCGCATCCTTGCACATGCCAGGCAAGCGCTGTAACTGCTGAGCTACTGCTTTAGCCCCTCATTTAGTCTTTTGAGATCCACTCGGTTGGAATTTTGTTTTGGTATCAGGTGATAATTCAGTTTCATTTATTTTTAAAGATAAAGTGGAATAAGCCATTCACTATTTTGGGGGGGTTTGTTTTGTTTTTTAGGGCTGAAGACCAAACTCGGGACCTTGAGCATGCTAGGCAAGCACTCTGCCCCTGAGCTAAATCCCCAGCCCCCCCATTCAATATTTTTTAATGAATGTGTTTCTCCTTGGTGATTTGGATTTATTTCCACTTAAAGCCCAGAAGTGATACCAGTTCTGTTCCATTTTAAATAAAAAGCCTGTGTATATTTTTTGAACCATAAACAGTGTGAAATCAAACCCCAAACCCATGTGAAGATAAAGCAGTGGGCATGAATTTGTTTGGAAGACTTTGTCCTCCACAAAGAACCAAGGTTGAGAGAGACAAGTTTCTGTGCTGACTCTGCATTGCATTTAGTTCACCTCCCTGTAAGTGTAGCACTTCTTTATGTGTGGTCTCTGATCCTACTTCCTATTCTTTGGAGCTCCAGGGCTTGTATCTTTTCCCTCTGAGATTGGCCATTCAAAATCCAAGCTTTGGGCCACCTAAGAAACTTTAGATTTTCTCAGGACAGGGCCTTCACTGTTGGTTTACATCTTTGAATTCATAATTACACTTTGTCTCTGCCCTAAAATGAATCGTTTAGTCTCTTGAAAACAAAGCCAGGTTTGGAGGACATAATTATTTTAATTTAGTGTGTGTGTGTGCATGTGCATTCTTTTAGTAAAAGCATTTTAGTGGCTTTGATTTGTCATAGAAGTCTTATATTCAGCCTAATTTGCCAGGATTTATGGCTGGCCTTTTGGGGAAAAGGGGGAAGAATAATGTGCAAACACATATTTCTGGTAGGCATACTTTCCTCTTCTCTGTGATAGTGTTTCAGCAATCAAGTTAACGGAGTTTGGTCTGTTAAGCTGTTTTTGAGCATCACCTTTATTCAGCACACTGTTTCCAGCATAGACAGTCTTGAGGGAATTAGCAGTTTGTTGTGGATTTGTGCGCTTGATGTGTTTTCTCCTTACAATTGAGATCTAAAACAAGGTATTAGAATGAGCTGAATCGTGTATGAAGGTTCAGTGTAAGTTTGGGCAGATATAGCAGGCAACACGAATCCACTAGTCATTTGTAGATGATAAGGTTGGAATAATGTTTTCTTTATAGCCAGTCATTGTTTGATAGAAAGGTGTAAGAGGTGCTCGAGATCACCTCTGCATAATGCAGAATTGAGGCGGGAAACTAAGAGACTCAAGGCAAGAGTGCAAAAGAGTGCCAGTGACACTGTGAAGCATTTTTTTTCCTGTGATAGTTTATAATTCAGCTGTGATAGTTTATAGTTCTAAAAGAAAAAAATCTTAAAAAAAAATTTTGTAAGGAGTACTTTGTTTATACTATCCAGCTTCTGTAACACCCTTTTCTGCCTACTCCAGATGTCCTGCATCTCTCCTCCTGATGTCTTGCATCCTTCATCTGAACACAAACTCCTAGCTTATGTAACACTATTATCTTCACATGGGACTTAGACCACAGGCATTCCTGTTGTAGTCTGATATCTCAGGTGTCCCTGAGAAATTCAACAACACATGAACTTTAAATGAACTTGCTGTTTTTCTGTCCCCCGTTCTATCCCACAAAAAGGCATAGAAGTAGCTAAAGACAATTCAGAATTTCCCCTTTCAACTTTATGTTTGAGTTTACTTTCTTGCCAGTATCCTGTATGAAACAGTGTAAATTTTTTCTGTCCTTTTACAGGTTTAGTTCCTCCTCTTCATTCTCTGTATGTAGCTAAACTGTCATATTGACCAGTAATCATACAAAAATATTCATGTTTCTCAAGCTTTCTTTGAATCTCTTCAAATTAGTTACTTCCTCTGCCTTTTGAGAATATTTGTACAAATCTCTATTATCTCACTTATTACATGACATTATTGAATTGCACTGATTTAAAGTTAATATCCCTCCTAAACCAACTAACCTATTCCAATAATAATAAATAAATGCTTTCATTTTACGTGTGAAAAGGCACAAATATGGATATCCATTACATTTAAACTACAATTAACCTGTGAGAGAGACACCATGATTACCATTTTATAGATGAGGAAATTGAGGATTATGAAAGCTCACTGAATTTGCTCTGATTTTACTGGTAATTGGTAGCAGGACCAAGATTTAAACCAATTTTGGTACATATTGGTCCAGATAACTGGGCTGTACTTGAAAGAATGTTATCTTTTTTTTCTTTTTGCTATAGTGCTTAAAGTTGTTTCTAGTGCATGGCAGAAACTCAGGAAATGTTTACAGAATGAAAGACAGTGAAAATTAAAACTTTTTTTTACTGGAAACTTCACGAATTTAGAGTGAGCTTCAGATATTTACACGTACACCATAGTTTTACTTGAGATATCATTGCTGCAAGGAACAAGAATGTGCCACTGGTAGTTATGTGTGAACATATACCCACTGTACAAAATATAGTAGAACTTTAATATCATCCATTGCAATATCAAAATATTCTGGCATTGAATTCTGTTCCTAACAAAGATTCTCATTACTTAGATTGGGGTGGCCAAATCTAACATGCTACCTGTTGTTATAAATATGTTTCATTGTAGCATAATCATGCCCAATTGTTTACATGTTGCCTACAGCAGTTTTTGTGCCACAAAGGCAAAGTTGAGTAGTTGCAGGAGAGACTGTATAGCCTGCAATGCACAAAGTATTTATTACCTGATCCCTTACAGGAATAGTTTGATGACCCCTGGCATAGATTACAAGTCTTGTAGCTTCTTTAACTGTTATTTTGCTCTATTTCAAGGATCTCCAAGATAGATTTGAAATTCAGCCTGGTGATGCTCGACTGTTTATAAATGGCCTTCGTGTTGACATGGATGTTTATGATCCTTTTAGGTAAGTATTCACATTATTAATACAAACTATGATTTATGTAAAGATGAAAATTGTCCTGAATTTAGTTCTGTCAGAGCTGTCTAGAATACAGACATGTAAAGCCAAAGTCATACATACAGACCAGCTTGAAACTTTCACACAACAGCCTTTCTAAGAGTTTTGGTATTAGATCTTTGTTCTATTTTTTTTTCAATGTGTATATCTATAGTTCCCCTGAGGACTGTATACTAAAATCCAAATTTTGCTTTCCTCTTAACTGAGTTTACTTCTGAGAGGGAAAATGATTTCCATGATTGCGTTTTTTGAATGAACCCCTTGGGTTAAACATAATAAATATGAACTTTCTGTTTTAAAAAGTAAGAGTTCCTCCTGGACTAATAAATTTGTCCTTTTTAAAAACAAATATGGTTTACTACAGTCTGTGAACTCTTACTGTTAACAGATAAGGGACACAGGGAAGCACTGTCTTCTAGTATTTCTGGACCAGCTCTGAGCTGCACCAACTGAGCAGCCAGGGGTTGGACACATGGTTTGTCTGCCTGAGTTGCATCACCTGAGACTTCTAGAATGGCTTTGAGGCTCTGAGGAACTCTGTTCAGAAAGTACTCGGCACTTTTCCGGCACACAGAGCTTCATAAAGAATAGTTTAATGATTCATATTGTCCAAAGTTTTTGTGAGTAGGGTTATTTGCTACTGATGTTGCTTGAATAGTAATACTCTTTCTCATGTTTTTAAGAATTTTTGCATTATTGATTAGATAGATTACTTCTTGTTCAAAATGCTTGTGACCAAACGCTTTTCAGATTTCAAAGTTTTTAAACATTTGCATATATCAAAATGAGATAACTCAGGGATGGGACCCAGTCTAAGCATGAAATTCATTTATATATACCTTATGCACATATCCTGTAGGTAATTTCATACTGTACTTTTAGTATGCTTGAGTATTTACCACAACTCATTACATAAGGTCAAGTGTGGGGTTTTCCACTTGAACTGTCATGTCAGTGCTCAGAAAATTGTGAATTTGGAGTATTTTGGGTTTTCAGATTAGGGCTTTTCAACCTGCATATGTAGTAAGAAATTTTAATGTGTATACCAAACAGATACGACCTTTCACACTTTAATGGAGCTTTCTATATACTAAAATTTCAAATTTTATGGCTGTCTGATCTTACTTTTATAGTAGGCTTCTCAAGAATGACCTAGTATGATTTTTTCCCTCTTGTTTGTTTTACTTAGGGCCAATCACATCCTCACTACTTTTGTAAAGAATACAATATTGTTTTTCTTATCTTTTAAAAAAGTAAGGGTATCATCACCTCCCTTCAGGAGGAGCACATACCCTAGATAACTAATCAGAACTATTTGTCTTTATTAATGAGCTTAATTTAATAAATAATACATTTTCCTATTAATAAAAACATCAATGGAACTAGTATTTTAATGCTTTGAGAAATCTATCAAACTTTAAAAGATTCTTAAGTTTTTGTCAAATCAAAATAAAATTTCTTTCTTTGTTTGAACAAAGTATTTTGGATATGCTGAAATTAGAAGGAAAAGTGATGAATGGCCTTCGCAATCTTGGGATCAATGGGGAAAATATGAGCAAATTTTTAAAATTAAATTCGCGTGTTTGGGAATATGCCTATGTGTTAGATATTCGGCATTCTTCTATAGTGGTAAGTGCTTCTGTTGTTCCTTATTCTAAACATTTGAATATATTTAAAGACTTAGCATAAAACCAAATGTTGACAGGTGTTAGGGAAAAAACTAAGCATTTTGAAAGCATTCTCAGTGAAAAGACTATGTTCTCATCGTCCTCCTCCTTTAGCTTCTTACAAGAATACTCATCTAATATCCTTTGTAGCTTCAAAGATAAAAACAAAATAATAATAACAGAATAGGGGCTGGAGTGGTGGCTTAGCGGTTTTGGCGCTTGTCTGGCAAGCACGAGGACCCGGGTTCAAACCCCAGCACCACATACACAACTAAGTGTTGGAAAAACTAAGGCCATGTGAAAAACTAAATAGTTATTTCTGTCTTTCTCTGTCTCTCTCACTGTCCCTCTCTCTTTAAAAAAAAAAAAAAAACAGAGCAATCACATGAACAGCAAGAATGGAGCGGTAAATAAGATGTGAGGAATGTAAAAGCACCATCTTAGTGTGCTGAGATCTTGCCAAAACAGCTTGCAGTAAACTCAAAATTCTGGTGTGTGTGAAACAGCCTGGGTGAATTTTTTGGAAATCTGATCACATCTCCCTCCCTAACTTAAGCAAAAAGTAGTCTTTGGTATGATTTGTAGGCTGCAGGCAGCCTGTCTCCCCTTTCAGTTCTTTGAATGAGGAATTCTTTTCACAGTTCTCCATTGTCTCATTTTGGAAATGACTTTTCTGTTTTCCGTCCACTTATGTCCTACTCTTATTTCAGAGTTTCATTCAAACACTCCTTCCCTGGAGAAGCTTTCCTTAACAATCCAGATTGCGTGATGTTTTCATAAACCACTCTTAAATTCAGTGATTCACTAGAAGGACTTACAAGGCCCAGAAGTCGTTACAGTCATGATCATGGTTTTTTTTAGAGCAAATGGATACAAAACAAAATTAACAGGATGAAGTCCAGAGGAAACCAGGTGCAAGCTTCCAAGAGTTCTCTCCTGGTACAGTCATGTAGGGTATGCTTAATTTGGTGTGTGACAATATGAGCAGAGGGCTTCCAACCAAGTGCATCTAGGAGTTCAAGGTTGTGAAAGGGGATCCATCACGTGGGCATTCAATTAGATACCTTCCCTCAGTCTCTGAAGTCCCAGCCTCTCAGAGGAAAAGCAGAAGCTCATTATAAATTCTATTGTTTGTATGAACTCTGTAGACAAGCTACTGGAACTGCTGCAGCATGACTCAAGACTGTAAGCATGGGAAATGTCCTTCTTAGAACATTCCAAGAGCTCACTTCCCAGAAGCCAGCCAAGAGATGGTCAGGAAAAGAGTCCCTTCTTGGGAATGTGTAAACATGAGCTGCTTGAGAATGTGTAAAACATGAGCACCCTAGGTCTTCTGGGTTAGCCTTCTCATATACATGTTTGTGTTTTATATGTTCTTTGTAAGTACACATGTATATGTATATGTACAGACATATGTCAGAACTATGAATCTGTTGTGGTTATAATCTTAAATTAATTCCGTGATATTAATTTAATTTTTAAAAATTTTTAATTGAGACTGGCTTTTTTCACTCAGCATAATAGTAATCTCCATTTCATCCACTGACCTGAAAATGCCGTAAAGTCATGCTTTATGGCTGAGTAATATTCCATTATGTATATATGCCACATTTTCTGTATCCATTCATCTGTTGAGGGGTATCTTGATTGGCTCCATAGCTTAGCTGTTGTGAGTTGTGCTGCTCTAAATACTGGTGTGGCTGCAACACTGTAATATGCTGGTTTAGGTTCTTTGGATAAATACTAAGGAGTGGAACACCTGGGACAAATGTTGGTTCCATTCCTATTTTTTTGAGCACTCTCCATAGTGCTTTCCAGAGTGGTGGCACCAATTTGCAGGCCCATCAAAAATGCATAAGTGTACCCTTTTCCCCACGTCCTCACCAACACTTTAATATTGTTCATATTCTTGGTAAGTGCCATTCTGACTGGAGTGAGATGAAATCTGTGTCATAGTAATTTGTGTTTCTCTAATTGCTAGAGATGTTAGACAATTTTTCATGTTTTTTGGTCATTGTATTTCTTATTTTGAAAAGGTCTGTTCTTTTCCCTATTTATTGATTGGGTTATTTGTTCTTTTGGGTTCTTTGTATGGCCTCGATATTAATGTCCTGAGGAGCAGGAAGCAAGGATTTTCTCCTTTAAGTTCTCTCTTTGTGCTTTTGATTGTTTCCTTTGTTGTGAGGACGCTCTTTAATTTGATGCCATCCCATTTTTAACTTTTTAATTTTACTTCTTGTGCTTTAGGGAAGTCAGTTCCTGATCCAAAGTGTTGGAGTGTTGGTCCTATGTGTTTTCTTCTAGTAGGTACAGGATTTCTGGTTTAATTCTTAGGTCTTTGATCCTTTTTTTTTTTTTTTTTTTTTTTTTTTTTTTTTTTTTTTTTTTTTTTTTTTTTTTTTTTTTTTTTTTTTTTTTTTTTTTTTTTGAGAGAAACAATTTTATTTAGTTTTTCATGTAGCTTTCGTTTCTCAGTTCATTCTGTACATGGTGCTGGGGTTCGAACCTCCATCCTTACACATACCAGGCAAGCACCATAACTGCTTAGCCACTGCTCCAGCCCCAGTCTTTGATCTACTTGGAGTTGAGTTTGTGCAGGGCTAGTGATGAGGGTAAAATGTCATTCTTCTATATTGATTTCCAGCTTTCCAGCACCATTTGTTAAAGAGGCTTTTTTCCAACTTATATTTTTGGCACTTAGTATGAGATAACAGTATTTATGTGGGCTTGTCTGTGTGTCTTCTATTCCATTGGTCTTCATGCCTGTTTTGGTAATAGTACCATGCTGTCTTTGTTACTATAGCTCTGTGGTATAATTTGAGGTCCAGTATTGTGATGCCTCCTGTTTCACTTTTCTGGCTAAGGATTGCTTTCATTTTTCTGTGTCTTATTTTCCTAGATGAATTTCATGATTTTTTTAAATTCTATAAAGAATATCATTGGAATTCTAATGGGAATTGCATTGAATCAATATAGTGCTGTTGGTAATATGGCCATTTTGACAATATTAATTGTGCCTATCCAAGAATATGGTAGGTCTTTCTATCTTGTAAGGTCTTCTGCAATTTCTTCCTTTAGTCTCCTATAGTTTTTATTGTAGAGGTCCTTCACCTCTTTTGTTAGATTGATTTGCAAGTTTTTAATTTTTTGAAGCTATTATGAATGGGATAGTTTTTCTAATTTCTTTTTCAGGAAGTTCATCATTGTGGTATAGGAATGCAGTTGATTTATGGATGTTCATTTTATGTTCTCCTACTTTGCGGAATTCATTTATGAGCTCTAGAAGTCTTCTGGTGGAGGTTTTGGAGCTTCTAAATGTAGATTCATGTTATCAGTGAACAGAGATAATTAGAGTTCTTCTTTTCCTATGCCTATCCCTTTAATTTATTTCTTTTGCCTAATTGCTCTGGCTAGAGTTTCAAGGACTATGTTGAACAGGAGTGGTGAAAGTGGGCATCCTTGTCTTATTCCTGTTTACAGAATTGATTTCAGTTTTTCTCCATTCAGAATAATGTTGTACTTGGCTTGGTCATATATAGCCTTAATGATGTTGAAGTAAATTCCTTCTATGTGTACTTTTTCTTGTGTTTCAAACATGAATGGGTACTATACACTGTCAGATGCTTTTTCTGCATCTGTTGCAATAATCCTGTGATTTTTTTTTTATGTCTATTGATGTGTGGTGGTTGTCATTTATTGATTTCCATATTTTGTACCAGCCTTTCATCCCTGGGGTGAATCCCACTTGATGATGGTTCACTATCTTTTTAATGTGTTTTGTATGCAGGTTGCCAATATGTTGTTAAGAACTTTTGCATCTATATTCATTAAGGTATGAGTCTGAAGTTTAATCTGATGTGTCTTTATCTGGTTTTAGTGTCAGGATAATACTGACTTTGCATACTGAGTGTGGCAGAGTCCCCTCCTTTTCTGTTTCATGAAATAATTTTTGAACTTTTGGTATTAGTTCTTCTGTAAAGGTCTGGTAGAACTCGGCTGGGAATCCATCCAGTTCTGGGCTTTTCTTTGTTGGAAGGCTTTGATAGCTGCTTCAGTTTCATTCCTAGAAATTGATCTGTTTTAATATTTCTATATCCTCCTGGTTCAATCTGTGTATATCATTTGCCTCTAGAAATCTGTCTATACCTTCAAGGTTTTCTAGCTTATTGTGGTATAAATGTTCAAAATAATTTCTTAGGATCCTTTGGATTTCAGCAGCGTCTATGGTGATATTTCATTCACCTCAGATTTTGATAATTTGTATTTTTCTCTTTTTGTTTGGCTAAGGGTTTATCATTTTTGTTTATCCTTTCAAAAAACCAAGTCTTTCATTCTTTGATCTTTTGTATTTCTTTAATTCTAATTTTATTGATTTTGGCTCTGATTTTAATTATTTCTTTTTTCTCCTGATATTTGATGGTGTTTTATTCTATGTCTAGGGCCTTGAAACATAATGTTAGGTTTATTTATTTGGCGTCTTTCTATTCTTTTAATGTATGAGCTCAATGCTATGAACTTTCCTCTTTAGAACTGTGTTCATGGGTTGGAGCTGTGGCTTAGCGGTTATGAATGCTTGCGTGGCATGCACGAGGACCTGAGTTCAAACCCCAGCACCATGTACGCAATGAAGTGTTGAAGCAACAAAGGCCAAGTGAAAAACTAAAATTGATTCTCTTTCTCTTTCACTGTTCCTCTTTAAAAAAAATAAATAAAAAAGAAAGAAAAAATCTAAAAAAAAGAGTTCATACTGTCCCAGATATATTGGTATGTTTGGTATGTTTTATCACTGTTTTCATTTTTTAATTTCTTCTGCTAGCCGTTCATCATTCAAGAGGGTATTATTTAATCTCCAGGTGTTAAGAGTGGTTTCTATATTTTACCTTACCATTGATTTCTAATTTCATTCTGTTACAATCTGATAGAACAAAGGTGTTATCTCTGGGGGCTGGAGCAATGGCTCGGCAGTTGTAGTGCTTGCCTGGCATGCACAAGTGCACCGGTTCAAACCCCAGCACCCATGTACACAACTAAGTGTCAGAGCAATGAAAGCCATGTGAAAACACCTAATAAAAATTGATTCTGTCTCTGTGTGTATGTCTGTCTGTCTGTCTCTCTCTCTCTCTCACTGTCCCTTAAAAAAAAAAAAGGTGTTATCTCTGTATTTTTTTCTTTGCTGAGATTAGCTTTGCTCCCTAAAATGTCTGTTTTAGAAAATGTCCCATGTGGTGCAGAGAAGAAAGTGAATTCATTTTGATGAATGAAATAGTCTAAAAATGTGTTAGGTCCAAATTATTAATTGTATGGTTAGTTCTGTAGAATCTTCACTTGATTTTTGTTTGGGCAGTCTCCCCAGTGTTGAGACAGATGTGTTAAAGTCACCCAGTATTATTGTTTTGTGGTCAGTTTTATTCTTAATATTGAGAAGGGTTTGTTTGATGTACATAAGTGCTCCATTGTTCAGGGCATAAATATTTTCAATCATTATATCTTGTTGATGTATCAATCCCTTATTTCGTGTGAGAGGACCTTCCTGTCTCTTCTGGTTAGTTTTGTTTGAGGTCCACTTTATCTGATAAGAATAGTAACCCTCACTCCCATTTTCATGATCCATGTGAGTGGTATATTTTTTTCCTTCCCTTTACCTTCAGTCTGTGGATGACTTTGACTGTGAGGTGAATCTCTTACAGGCAGCATATTGGGTCTTGTTTTTTTAATCCAATCTGCCAACTTACATCTTTTGATTGAAGAGTTTAGACTGTTTACATTCAGTGTTATTATTGAGAGATCATTTTATTTCCTGTCATTTTATTTCTGATGTTTAAATTCAATTTGATTCTCTTTAGATTCACTGTTTTCTACTGTAATGCCTCCCTATGCCATTTTTTTATTTTTCATTTCTTCTTCATGGAATATTTTGAGAATGTTTTGTCGTGTAGGCTTTCTAGTTATTAATTCATTTAACTGTTTATCATGGAATGTTTTTCTTTCATCTTCAACTTTGAAGCTTACTTTTGCTGGGTATGGTATTCTTGATTCACATCCATTATCTTTCAGAGTTTGATATATATTATTCCAAGCCCTCCTTGCTTTTAGGGTCTGGGTTGAGAAGTCATTTGAAATCCAGATTGCTTTAACTCTAAATGTGATCTGTTGTTTTTCTCTGGTAGCTTTTAAAATTTTAAGCTTATTCTGTATGGTAGGTATTTTTATAATAATGTATCCTGGACCTCCTATATTTGAATTTCCATTTCAATCCTAAGATTTGGAAATCTTTGATATTATTTCATTGAAAAAAAATGTGTATTCTTTTAGTTCATGTTTCAGAGCCTTCATCTATTCCAATGAATCATAAACTTGATCTTTTAATATTGTCCCAGATTTCTTGTATATTCTGTTCATCCTCTCTTAGTATCTTTTCTCTATGGTTTACTTTATTTTCAAGATTATATATTTAATCTTCAAGGCCTAAAAATCTGTCTTCAATGTGGTCTAACCTATTGGTGATGCTTCCTATTGAATTTTTTAATTTTTTTAATTCATTTGACCTAGTCTTAATACTGGAGGGAATCGTTCTTACATGTTCATGCATATACGAATATTGACAAATTAAGTTAAGTCTAATCCTAGTCCAGGGTCTCCTCCCTTCAACCTCTACCTGCTCCCATGTCTCCTCTACTTTACCCCCATGTTATAGATAGAACTAAGCCTATACAGGTGTATTAATTTTTTAATTTTCTGATCCTCTTTACCTGCCTTTGTTTAGTTGGGCTTCTCATGTCAGTTGAGAGTTCTCAGCTGCATTGATAACCCCCCTAATCCCTCCTCCAACTGCATTGATAATCCCCCTAATCCTTCCCTTCCTTCTCCCCCTCCTTCATAGTTATGGTTCCCCCTGCTTATGAAAAAATTCACCTGTTGAGTTTATTTTTTAACTTGGCTAACTTTCAGTCTGTCTTAGATTTTACTCTAGCTTCCACAAATGAGAGAAAACATTCAGACCTTAAGTTTCTGAGTTTGGGATATTTCACTAAGCAAAATTTTTTTCATCTCCATCTATTTGGCTACAAATACCATGACATTCTAATAGCAGAGTAGAACACGATTGTATATATATATATATATATATATATATATATCATGATTTTTTAATCCATATATATATATATATATATATATATCATGATTTTTTAATCCACTCGTCCAGCAAGGGGCATATGTGTTGCTTCCATAGTTTAGCTATTATAAATTGAGTTGCTATAAACATTGATGTAGTTATGTCTCTGTAGTATGCCAATTCTAGCTAATTTTGGGAAAATACCCAGGAGTGGGATATCTGGGTCATAAGGTGGTCCAACCCTAGTTTTTTGAGGAGTTTCCACACTGCCTTCAGAGTGGCTATTCAATCTTGCAGTCCCACCAACAGTGTGATACTGTTCCTTTGTTCCCACAACCTCTCTAGCATCTGTTATTGTTCGTGTTATTCATTTCTGCCACTCTGACAGGAGTGAGGTGGAATCTCAGTGAAGTTTTGATTAGCATTTCTCTGACTGCTAGTGCTATAGAACATTTTCTCATATATTTATGGGCTTTTTGGGCTTCTCTGTTGAGAAGCTTCTGTTTAGTTCCCTAGCCCATTTGTTGATTGGATTATTTGTGTTTCTCGTGTTCGGTTTTTTGAGTTCTTTGTATATTCTGGGTATTAGTCCCCTGTTGGAGGCATAGCAGGCACTGATTTTCTCCCGCTGTGTAAATTCTCTCTTGACACTCTTGACTCATTCTTTAGCTGTGCAGAAGCTTCTCAGTTTGATGGCATCCCATTCGTTGTTTCTTGGCTTTAATTCTTGCACTATGGGAGTCTTGTTAAGGAAGGCGGTGCTGACACCTATGTCTTGGAGTGTTGATCCTATTTTTTCTTCTAGCAATTGTATAGTTGCTGGCTTAATTTCTAATTCTTTCTTCCATTTTGATGTGATTCTTGTGCAGGGTGGGAGACAAGTATCTACTTTCAGTTTTCTGCTATACAGTTCATCCATCACCACTTGTTGAACAGGCTTTCTTTCCTCCACACTGTTTTTGTCCCCTTTGTCAAATATGAGATGGTTAAATATTTTGTGGCTTGGTCTCAGAATCTTCTAGTCTGCTCCATTGGTCTTCATTCTTTTTTGATACCAGTACCATGCTGTGTTTGTTACTACAGCCCTATTGTATAATTTCAGGTCAGGTATTGTGACACCTCTTGCTTCCTCTTTCTTGCTTAGCAATGTTTTGGCTGTTCTGGGTCTTCTATTATTCTGGATGAATTTGAGAATTGCTTTTTCTATACCTGTAAAGAATATTGTTGGTATCTTCTTTTTAATTTATTTTTATTAGTGCTTTATAGTTTTACATAATGTTGGGATTAGTTGTCACATAGTGCTAGATTCACAAAATTCAGCAATACAATCTGTTCAATATGCCCCCCACCCACATCCCTCTACCCCCCTCTTCTCGTCCCCTGATCCTTTGCCTGTCCTTGGTATCTTGATGGGGATTGCATTGAACCTATACAGGGCCTTCAGCAAAATGGCCATTTAATTATATTCTGCCTAAACAAGAACATAGAATATTTTTCATCTACTCAGGTCTTCTGCTATTTCTTTTTTTAAGGTTTGATAGTTTCCATTGTAGAGATCCTTTATATCCTTTGTCAGATTAATGCCACAAGTATTTTATTCTTTTTGAGGTTATTGTGAATGGAATGGATTTCTTGATATCTCTTCAACAGAATTGTTGCTGGAGTGTAGGAAAGCTGTTGACTTATGAGTGTTGATCTTATAACCAGCCACTTTGCTGAATTCATTTATAAGCTTTTAGAAGTCTTCTGATTGAGCTTTTTGGGTCTTCTAGGAATAGAATCCAGTCATCAACAAATAGAGACAACTTGATGTCCTCTTTTCCTATTCGAATTCCTTTGATTTTTTTTCTCTTGTCTGATAGCTCTGGGTAGGGTTTCAAGGACTATATTGAATAAGAGTGGTTAAAGTGGGCAACCTTGTCTTGTTCCTGAATTCAGCGGAAATGCTTTCAGTCTTTCTCCATTAAGTATAATGTTGGCTATGGGTTTGTCATAAAAGGCTTTTAGAAAATTAAAGTATCTTCCTTTAATCCCTATCTTCTCCAGAATTTTGAGTAGAAATGGGTGTTGAGATTTATTAAAGGCCTTTTCTGCATCAATTGAGATGATTATATGATTTTTAGTTTTAATTCTGTTGAAGTGGTGCGTTACATTTATTTATGTATTTGCATATGTTGAACCAGCCTTGCATCCCCCAGAATGAAGCCCACTTGATCATGATGTATTATCTTTTTTTATGTGTTTTTGGATGATGCTAACTAGGATTCTATTAAGGATTTTTGCATCTATGTTCATTGGGGAAATTGGTCTGTATTCTTTTTTTGATGTGTCTTTCTTGGGTTTTGGTATCAGGGTTATATTTGCTTCATAAAAACTATTTGAGAGGGTTCTGACCCTCTCAATTTCATTGAATATCTTACAAAGATGATTTGTTAATTCTTCTATGTAGGTCTGGTAGAACTGTGCTGAGAGTCCATCAGGTCCTGGGCTTTTCTTTTTTGGAAGGCCTTTGATTGCAGTTTCAATTTCGCTACCTGAGATTGGTTGCTTTAGATTTTCAAGTCCTCCAATTTTAATTTGGTAATGTTGTATGTGGCTAGGTATTTGTCTATTTCTTCCAGGTTATCAAACTTGGAAGAGTACATCTTTTCAAAATAAGTTCTGATAATCTTCTGGATTTCGGTTGAGTCAATGGTGATATCTCCATTTTTGTCTTTGATTTTGTTGATTTGCTTCACTTCATTCTTCCTTTTGGTGAGGTTGGATAGGGGTCGATGGATCTCATTTTTTCAAAGAACCAACTCTTTCTTTGGTTGATTATTTGTATTCTTTTTTTTTTTTTTTGTTCTCAATTTCATTGATTTCAGCTCTAATTCTAGTTATTTTGTGTCTTCTATTAGGTTTGGGATTGAATTGTTCCTCTTTTTGTAGGGATTTTGAGTTGGAGCATAAGTCTATTTATTTGAGTTCTTTCCTCATTTTTGATAAAGATATTCAGTGCTATAAATTTGCCTCCTAAGAATGCTTTCATACTATCCCATAGATTTTGATATGTTTCATCATTCTCATTCGTTTCCAAGAATTTCTTAATTTCTGTTCTCACTACCTCTTTCATCCATTCTTTGTTTCAGAGGATATTACTCAAATTCCAAGTATTTGTGTATTTTCTGTTTTTCTTGCTGTTAATTGCTGAGATCATATCGTTGTAGTCCAACAGGATACTTGGGATTATATCAACCTTTTTATATTTGCTAAGATGAGCTTTGTGGACTAGGATGTAATCTATTTTGGAGAAGGATCTGTGAGCTGCTGAGAAGAAGGTAAACTCAGCTGATTTGGGATGGAATATTCTGTAAATGTCTGTTATGTCCAATTGATTGATAGTTTTAGTTTAGAGATATCTTTCTTGATTTTTTGCTTTGATATATCTATTGTTGATAGTGGTGGATTAAAGTCCTGTAGTATTATTGTGTTGAAGTAGATAAGAGCTTTAATGTCCTTGAGTACTTTTTCCATATATTTGGGAGGGTTGTAATTGGGTACATAAATGTTAGCTGTCATTGTCTTATTGATATAATTTTCCTTTTACTATGATACAGTGACCTTATCCTTTCTGACTAAATTTTGGTCAAAATTAACTTTGTTAGAAGTTAAGGATCACAATACCAGCTTGCTTTCTTGGGCCACAAGCCTTGTAGGCTTTTTTACCAACCTTGCACCTTCAATCTGTGTCTATTTTTGTATGTGAGATGTGTCTCCTGTAAGCAACATATTGTTGGATTTTGTTTTTTGATCCCATCAGCTAATCTGTGTCTTGACTGGTGCATTAAGTTCAGTCATGTTCGGTGTTAGAATAGATATGTGATTTGGGGTCCCTGGCATTGTGAACATTGCTATATTTTGCACCATCTTGGACACCTTTTAGTGAGTTATTATTTACTTTCTTCTGTTTATGAGCTTTGGGAGTTGTTTGCATATTCGTCCGTATGAAGTATGTCTGAGTATTCACTGTACGGCTGGCTTTGTGTTCATGTATCTTGGTAACTTAAACTTATCATGAAAGTATTTTATTTCCCTATCACAGTAAAGCTGAGTTTTGCAAGATATAGTATCTCTGGCTGAAAATTGTTTTCTTTCAATATTTGAAAAAAATCATTCCCTACTCTCCTGACCTTTATTGTCTGAGGCAAAAAAATCCACAGTAATCTTTATTGGTCTACCTCTGAATGTGATTTGGTGTTTTTCCCTTACTGCTTTTAGAATTCTTTCCTTGATCTCTCTGTTACTCACTTTATATATAATATGTCTCCGGGAGTTTCTTATTGGGGGTTAGGTCTGTTTGGTGTGCTACAGGTGTCTTGAATTTGAATTTCTGGATCCATTCTGATACAGGGGTAATTTTTGCAATTTCATTGAGAAGATTCTTGATGCTGCTTGCATGTTGCTCTGTTTTCTCCAATACCAATCACTCTCAGTCTTCTCATCTCATCCCATGCTTCTTGGATGTTCTGATTATTTTCAGTATGTTTCTTTTCTTGTCTATCCTGCTTGCACTCAACGTTGCTCAGCCTGTCTTCATTATCTGATGTCTGTCTTCGAGAGCTGAGATTCTATTTTCTATCAAGTTTACTCTTATATTAGTATCTTCCAATGAGCTTTTAATTTGGTTGACTGCTTTTCAATTCTAAGAGCTGTGCTATGTCTCTTTTCAGAATGTCTAGCTTTTTATCAAAGTGGTCTCTCAGCTCCTTAAATTGCTCTTATTTCGTTCCTTAAGTCTTTTAATTCTTTGATTCACTAATCAGATTGTTGATACTGTTTTCTAAGTTTTCATCTAGAATTCTGAACATGGACTTATTGGGTTGGGGAGCTGTGGTTTTGAGGTGGAGGATTGTTTCCTTTTTTCATCTTTTTCAGTTTCAGAGCGAGGCTTGAGGTCCATCACTGAATAATTCTCTTGGGGGCTTTGTTAATGGGTGTGGAGTTTGTTGTCTCTTTACTTCATTGGGGTGGGGTACAGTTTGGATAGTACAGTTCAATGTCTGGCTCCCCAATCTGTGAATTATTATGGACCTTTATGATTTCCAGTACCTCAGAAAATAGGGGGTAGTAGTCAGTATGTGCAGGTAGTGCACACAGCAGACAGTGTTGATCAGATTACTTTGTGCCAACTGTGGCTGTTACAGTGATAATTACCACCCAAAACAGCAAAGGGATTCGCAGTTTTCTTCCATGAGAGTCCTCAGACTATACTTGGTTTGAAAGCCAACACCCGTTTTCAAGTGTGGCATTCACTTCAGTTTTCCAAAACCTCTGTAGGTGAAGAAAAAAAAGTCTAGAGAGCAAAGGGAAGGTGATAGGAAGGTAGTGTGGAACTTGTGAATTTGGAGAGAGAGCAACAAGAGAGTGGAGATGATGTAGACTATTCTGCTAAAATAAAGAGAGGAAAGAAAGGGGAAGATATTGGGGTAAGAACTTTCACAGAAAATACGAGAGCAGAGTACAGTTTAGGTGTTAACAGAGGAAGGGGAAGAAGGGAGCGTGGCAGAGAGCCTCACTACTAGGGGAGTCTCCTCAGCACAGAGATTGCACTAGTTTGCAAGGTCACCGCCGGCCACAGCTTGAACCACAGCAGTACACACAACACAGGCAGAACAAAACACAGCCAAAAATCACAATACACACACAACACACAGAACAAAACCCAGCAAAAAATCACAATACACACACACAGGAGCACCAACTCCAAGACAAAAAAAGTTGAGAATGTGATGAATTATTACTGCTGAGGTCAAAATATACAGTGGGGTGTGTGTTCATATCTGACTTCTAGGTGGAGGCACTTCCCAGGTGAGGTAGCAGGAGGGACTGCGTTTTGGTGTTGACTGCGTTTGGTGTTAACAGCTGAAAGTCGGATTGCCAGGAGTCCTCCCAATATTCTTCTCCTGTGGCTGGGGTGCAGACTTCCACTGTCCCTGCTGCTTGTGAAAACTGCCGTTGGGGCTACCTTGGTTGAACCCACGGGCACTTCAGTGTCTGCCTGCCCAAACTCTTGTCCCACTTCAGCTGGGGTCCCAGGAGCCACTGGCAGTCTTATGGATCCTGAAGCAGCTTCAAGGGTCTCTTGCTTATCCTAGGGGACCAGCCAGCCAGAACTGAGCTCTTCTGGGACATCTGTTGCCCCAATCTTGAGTAATCTGAGGCCCACACTTGCTCCTAAGAGAAGATGCCTAAGGTACTCTCATCCCCCACAAGGAGGGTGGACAGGGAGGAGGAGTCACCAGCTCAGCCAGACCAGTGCCTGGGGAGGTATCAAATGCAAACACAATGGGCATAGAAGCCAAGTCCCACTTGGAGCTCCCAGGGCCTATGGGACAGCCCCTGTTCCCAAGACTCAAGGCCCGATAGCAGAGGAAAGCACTAGTCCCAGGTAGCCCCTTCTGATCATAGGTTGCTGAAATTGTAGGTAATCTCTGCCCAACCTCAGAGATGCAGGCGGTATCTGCCCTCCAGGGTGTCTAGTCCTGCAAGCCAACCCCACCCAGCTGGTATGGATCCTCTGGTTCTTGAAGAACCTGTTTGGACCACCCACTGGGTAGAGCCAAAATGGCTATAGCCCCAGCTGTCTGTGGGCAGATTGCGGAGTGTCAAGTTGCGTGTACCATTGCAGTTCCTGGGTTCCACTGTGGAGCACAGTGCAGGCCCTTCTGATATCAGAGATCACCCTTCCAAATTTTCCTTCCTCTATTTGTGTGCACTGCTTCCTCCCCTCTGTGCCAATCCAGCCTCCCACAGGTTGGGAGACAATCCCTGCAGCAGGAGCTGCTCGATCTTTATTTGGATTTTCTTGTATGCTTAGTTTATCCAAGCCTCTGCATCTCTAAATTTCCTAGCTTGAATACCAATGAGTTTGGGCAGAAATTTTGCCATTCACTCACCTCACAGAAAGGCACTTCTCCAACCATTGGTGTCCTGCTTCACGGTGAGATTTTTCATGCAGCTCTTCTGCTGCATGAAGAATCCTTTTCCCTTTTCCAACCCCCTCCATTGAATTTTTAATTTGGTTTATGGATTCCTTGATTTAGAGGATTGCCATTTGTCTCTTTTTCAAAATCTCTTCCCTTATTGAAGTGATCTTTCACTTGTATTTCCTCTCTGAATTCTTTCCATACATCCTTTAGCTCATAGAACAGTTTTAAGTATGAATTGTCAAAGTTCCTTCTCTGTTTGCCCCACTGTGTTGTCACTGAAGTCTGTTGTTGAAGCATATGGATGGTTTGTGGTGGCTTATTCCCTTTTTCTTACTGTTTTTCTACCCATCAGTATAGTTATTATTTCTTCTTTTAAGCAAAGGACTATTTTGTGAACTGCTTTTTCATTGGAGTCCTGGGTTGGGTGGATATCCAGATAATATTTTATTTCAATGTGTGACTTCTGTTGATCCTGGTAATAGCTTCTCATGGTTTGTATGAAAGGTGCGCCCCCCCCCAAATTCATGTGAGACAATGCAAAAATGCTCAGAGGTAAAATGATGGTTATGAGAGCCTTGACACAATCAGTAAGTTAATCCCCTGATAGGGATGATCTGGCAACTGTGTGACTGGAAGAGGTGGTCACTGGGGGCATGTCTTTGTGGTCTATATTTTATATCCGGTGAGTGGAGTCTTTGCTTCCTGGAGCCCTGCGTTGAGCCACTTCCCTCCATCATTGTTCAGCCTCACCTTGAACCCCAAGGAATGAAGCCGACTATCTAAGGACTAAGACCTCTGAAACTGTAAGCCCCCACATAAACTTTTCCTCCTGAAATCATTCTTGTTGGGTCCTTTAGTCACAGTAATGGAAAAGGTAACTAAAGTTTGGCCTCTCATTAAGCAATGCCACTGGATCCTTTTTACTATAATCACTTCTGAGCCAGGCCTCATTCTATTCAGCCTTTCAAGAACAAAACCTTGGGGAGGAGGAAGATGGCAGTTATCCCAGCGACACTGACCCCGTGAAGCTCCCGAGAGTCAGCACAGGCTGCGCGTCGGCACATAGATTCCCACGGTAGGACGATTTTCCCGGAACGGGCAGGCATTGCCTCCTGCTAGTTCTTTGACCCCAAAGGAAAAGTGAAGAGCATTAACCAAAAAAAAAAAACAAAAACAAAAACAAAACGAGGAAGTTGCTGCCAAACGCGGGGCCACCCCCACACCCGGTGGAACTTCCTCACGGGGGTCCAAGCTACCCCTGATCAGATCCCCTAATCTGGCCTCCAACTCCCTAATTGGACCGCTCTTCATATATATGAACTCGGATTTAAGTCCAGATATTTTTCTGCTCAATAGCTAATTTACACCGGCTCATGCGAGCTGCACCAGTAGCTGCGCGCTTGCCGGTAGGCGGGGCAACCTGCCCAACGAAACACGGTGACGACCTTTCTGCACCGGCCCACTGTGAACTCTCGGTTTTGACTGCTCTCCATATATATGAACTCGGATTTAAGTCCAGATATTTTTTCAGCTCAATAGCTAATTTACACCGGGTCTTGCGAGCTGCAGCAGCAGCGGCACGCTTGCCCGGGGACAGGGCGACCTGCCCAGCGAAACACACTGTCAGCCTCTCCGCGCCGCGCCGGGCAAAGGTTTGCAACCTGAAATGGAGGAAGGGTCTGAATTTCATGACCAAGCACCACTGCGAACTGCCTGCTCATTGCTTTGCCTAGTCTTGCAGAAAGCGCTGGGGAGAGATTGCTATCAATCTAGTCAGCGGCCCGTCGCCATTGTGACGTGTCCCTGAGGGCGGTGCGAGTCTTCCACCCCTAGCCCCTGCATGTAACCAGCCGCAAGAAGCTTTGAATATATGGGGCAGCCTAGGTTTCAATTAAGCCTCTGAGCTCCTCACATAACCAAGGCTATGGAGTCCTGGGCACCTCAAGCTGGTCCCCTTCTAGTGCTTGTAACGGAGAATCACAAAACTCTAGAAAGACCTGGCCTTTTCCCTGAGGTCCTTAGCCAACAGCACTAAACAGCTCCTGAGCCCTCTGCGGATCACAAGACACGCAGAGTGGGCCATCATTAATCCTGAGGAAGCGAGACTCAGGCTAGCCACTCTGCTTGGATCAATCAGAGTCCCACGGCCTCTGTAAAAGGAGCAACTCAACTACCTACAATTTCTGAGCCCCAGACCCAAGAAATATCTGGAGTGTAGATTGGCTGCAAACAACCAACTCAGGCTTCTGCCCAGGGGGAGTCAAATACCCCTTTACTACAGAAAATTTCAGAGGAGATCCTCTAAGAAAATCCAGGCCACCAGACTCAACCAATCCGCTTCTCCCCAAACAAGCTCAACTCTGAAAAATTCCCAGCCTGATCCCGGGTTTCATTACACCACCAAATGATACATACCTCTGGATCTAAGGGTCAGAAATTCTCGGAACTGTAACAGCTAGTGTTGCATTTTTATTGGAGGTTTTTTTTTTTTTTTTTTTTTTTGGTTTTTTGTTTGTTTGTTTTTGTTTTTGTTTTTGTTTAACGGGATTCCGCCTGAAAAATAAGATTTTCGAAATTTTTAGCATTACTGTGGGTTTTCAGGTTTTTCTTTTGTTCTTCTTGTTGTTGGGGGTTTTTTTTCTTTTTTTCTTTTCTTCTTTCTTTCCCTTCCGTTTCCTCTGCTCATTTCTTGACTTACAACCAACTCGGAATTCTGGTGGAGGTGGATGTAAATACTTATCGGTGTGTATGTAATGGTGATTGGTTCTTATTGCTTCAGGTTTCTAAGTCTTAGTTAACCCTACTGCTAACTCTTTTCTCCAATTTACTCTGGTAATTCCTTAATTTAAGCTTCTTTATATCATTCTTACCCCTAGTCTTTACT
>PVKS010009449.1:9134-64123 GCA_004027875.1 Aplodontia rufa
ACATTTGCCAGTAAATGGATGGAAATGGAGAAAATCATGCTAAGTGAAATTAATCAAACTCAGAAATAAAAAGGTCAAGTGTTTTCTCTCATATACAGAAGCTAAAGTGAAATAAAGGAATGGGGGAGGGAAGGATAAGATTACATAAAGAACCAATCAAATACAAATTAATAGCTGAGTGAAAGAAAGTCCAGCAGAGTAGATGAAGGAAAAGGTGAGAAGGGAGAAAGGATAAAAGGCTAAAAGAGATCATGAACCAAAATGGATTCCCATGCATATAAGAGTTCATCAGGATGAACCTAACTACTGTATAAAACCATAGAGCTCTAATAAAAAAAACAGAAGAGTACAAATAAGAAGGCTACTGAGGATTTAGGTGAAAAGAACTCTTATCCACTGTTGGTGGGTACAATTAGTACAACCACTATGGAAATCAGTATGGAGGTTCCTCAAAACACTTGGAATGGAATCACCATATGATCCAGCTATACCATTCCTCAGTGTTTATCAAAAGAATCAGTGTCAGCATACCATAGTAATACATGCATATGCATGTTTACAGCACAACAATCCACAATTGCCAAGTTATTGAACTATCTAGGTGTCTGTCAACAGATGGACTGATAAAGAAGTATGGCGTATGTTCACAATTGAGTGATACTTAGTAATAAATAAGAACAAAATTATGTCATTTGCAGGAAAATAGGTGGAACTGGAAAGCATCATGTTAAGTTCAATTAGCTAGAATCAAAAAGTCAAGGGCCACCTGTTTCCCTCATATGTGGAAACTAGAGTGAAAAAAGGGTGGGAGGGGAGATCTCATGAAAGTTGAGAGGAGACCAGGAGAGTAGAGGGTGGAGATGGGAACAAGAGGAGAGGAAGAAAATGAGAGGTACTTACTTGGCAATGAAATTTAACCAATTGCATTACGTGAATGTAAGAATATGTCACAATCATTCCCACTATTTTGTAGAACTATCACGCACCAATTTAAAAATATTCAGGTGTTTAACACAATGGTGAAGCTTATAGGAGCTCCATAAACTGGGGATTCTCTAAGGAAATGACAGGTTATCTTACCTTATATCTTTGACCACTAAGAACAGTGCAATACTTAGTAAGTCTGGTTTGAAAGGTGTCATATTCTATATTTAGGATTATGACTATCACCGATTTATTGGCTGGCTCAGAGTGCTTTGGCTGGGGTTCAGTGCACGAGAGAACTCTGCAATGGATTCAGTCTGTAGTGCAAACAGGCCTGCTGCTTGGGCCATATGTCCTGGACGATCCCTTAGTTCTGAAGGTATCTGCGGTAGATAAACATGCCATATGATGTCTCTGGAAATCCCCAGTAGATTTGTAGCATGGAACCCTAGAGTTCTGGAGCAAGGCCATGTCTGCCACATAGTAGTGTACATCATTTGAAAAAACAGCATCTGTCATGCAAGGAGCTCTGGTAAAAACTGAGTGTCACACATGGGATGTCAGATAATGCGGAGACCAGAACAACCTCTCATGACCTGACGAACCCACCAAGTCATACAGTTGGGGATCTTGGCAGGATTTCATTGTATGGTTGGAGTAGCACATCCTAGACTTGATTTGAGCCAGAACAGAGAGTACTAGTAAAAGCAGAGACCCAAACTCTGTTACCTAACACTTACTCTACTGGGTTAAATAGTGTCCTCCAAAATTCATGGCTACTTAAGCCTCAGGATGTGACTTCATTTGGAAATAATTTGCAGAAGCTAAGGTAAGGTCATACTAGATTAGGGAGGCTCTAAACTCAACGAATGGTGGCCTTATAGAAAGGCCAGGTGAAGATGAAGGCAGCAATAGGACTTGTGCCCCCACAAGCTGAGGAATGCCATTCTATGGCTTTGATGTATCCCCCCAATTTTTGGTGTTGAAATTTAAACTCCAATGCAACAGTATCAAGAAGAAGAACCTTTAAAGGTGACTTCAGGGGGCTGGAGCAGTGGCTCGGTGGTTACAGCGCTTGCCCAGCATATGCGAGTACTTGAGTTCAGACCCCAGCACCATGTACACAACAATGTCTCAGAGCAACAAAGTCACATGAAAAACTAAATAAAAATTGTTTCTCTCTCTCTCTCTCTCTCTCACTGTCCCTCTCTCTTAAAAAAAAAGTAACTTCAATGCCGTTTCAGAAGGAATAGAATAGGTTTGTTGTAAAACTAAATTCAGCCCTCTCTTGTTGGATTAGTTAACTTTTCATCACCATGACCAAAATATCTAGTGGAAACAACTTAGAGGAGGGAAAGTTTTTGGCTCATGGTTTCAGAGGTTCAGTGCAAGGGTCCAGGGATATTATAACTCCCAAGGGCTTGCCCCCAGTGACCTACTTCCTCCAGCCCTGCTCTATCTGCCTTCCTTTACCACCCATTAACCCATTCCAATTATCTATTCCATCAGATGGACTCATCCACTGATAAGCTTACAGCTCTTGTAATCTAATCATTTTGCCTCTGAACATTTCTACACTGTCTCACTCATGAGGTTTTGGAATATACCTCATATCCAAATAATAGGGAAACAAAGTATAAAAAAAAACTTTGCATAAATGGTAGTGCCTGTCAGAGAGCTTCTGCTGAAATGAGGCTTTCAGAGATGACTCGGATGGTGTGGCTCATCATGTTGATGTTGGTCAGTCTCTGTCCTTGCCATCCTGTCTTACAAAAGCACCCATGAATCATGGCACAGATGGAGGCTATACAGGGAATTGGCTCTAGCAGTTCTCTCCTGGAACACTCATCTTTTGGGTATCTATATTTGGCTAACTTTCCTCTCCTTCAAGCCCTGGACACATCTCCCCTTCCCAGTAAGCACAGATGCTAATGCATCTGTGAAACTAGCGAAGATAACGTTTTAGGACACGTCCTTCCCATCGGCCCCTGAGTGTTGCTGGTAGCTGAAGACTGTGGGGCAGAGATGCCAGTTCGTGATTAGGAAGCATTTCTCTGTAGACACTTCTGGAAAACTGCTTAACCAGAAGATAGGGACCTACAACTCCCATGTTACAGGGATTTCTTGTAATATTTTCTCCTTCTAAATAAATATTCAGTATTCTGGTTTCTCTTCAGGTGGTATAAATCTTTCTCCCTTTACTATGTAATTTAGGTACTAATTTTTTATTAACAATTTTTATTTTATTTTTTTCAGGGCTGAGGATTGAACTCAGGGCCTTGCGCATGCTAGGCAAGTGCTCTGCTACTGAACTAAATCCCCAACCCCTACAATTTTTATTTTTTTAAGGAGGAAGACCCTCCCAAATTATACCTGCATTGGGTCCTATAAAACCTGTTTGGTTGTCCCTACCTATCCCAAGCTCTCTTTAATACCATGACCCACCCTGTCCCCCTAACTTGCCATTTCTGATCACACTTAAACTGCTTTTTTTCTTTTCTTTTCATTATTTTTTTTCTTTTCTGCATAGCACTCATCACCTTCTAACATACTATGTATTTATTTCTGCTCATCCTCTAACTGCATTCAAATGTAAGTTCCAACCAGTGCGAATCTTAATATTAATCAAGGATTCCATGTGTCTAATACAGCAGTGCTTTGTACATAGTGGGTACTCAATAAACATTAGTGAAAGAAGAGAAAGCAGGAAGGGAGAAAAGAGGGAGAGAGAATGGAAAATAGAAGAGGAGGGAAAGAGAAAGGCAGATGGAAGTGATAGGACTCAGGAAACACCACCTCAAAATCTTACTGTAGGAGACCAGAATACACCATCCCAAAATATGCCTCTTTGGCATATTAATTATTTTGAGCTAGTTACCTTGAGAAACTTCAGATACAGTCTGTAGCTCTGAAAAATTGTACTTTTTTCAGAGAAATTTACATCTATACAAGAAGTTTCCAGGGTGTAAGAGTGCCCCCTCTCTGCACCAGGAAGAAAATGATAACTAATCTTGAGACTCACCCAACGTGGGCTGAGACAGAAAGATCACAAGTTTGAGGCCAGCCTAGGGAATGTAGCTAGACTCTGCCTCAAAATAAGAAAAGTTAATGCTGGACATGGTGGCCCATGTTTGTAATCCCAATGGTTTGGGAGGCTGAGACAGGAGAATTGCAAGTTCAAAACCACCCTCTCACCTCAGCAACTTAGCAAGGCCCTAAACAACTTAGTGACACCCTGTCTCAAAAAAAAAAAAATAATATAAAAAGGCCTAGGGATGTGGCTCAGTGATTAAGTGCCCATGAGTTCAATCCCTAGTGCCAAAAGAAAAGTTAAAAGGGCTGGGGATGTAGCTCAGTGGTGGAGCACTCCTGGGTCCACAAAAAAGGAAAGGAAAAGAAAAAAAATGTTTTTCCCTAGACTCAAATAAAGGAGAAGGTGTTGACTTCAATCTTCAATACACATAACAAAACTTACCTGTGTGGAAGGTGCTTTTCCTAACCATTTCTTTAACAAATTTTTTTTTAGTATTGATTTTTTTTTAAAGAGAGAGAGAAAGAATCAATTTTATTTAGTTTTTCACGTGGCTTTCGTTGCTCCAACACTTCCTTGTGTATGTGGTGAGGGGTTCAAATCCACATAATCACGCATGACAGGCCAGTTCTGTAACCTCCAAGCCACTGCTCCAGCCCCTCTTCACCAATTTTTGACAGGATCTTTCACCACATCAGTCTTTGTTTCAGGCAAGAAAAGAATGCAAGCCTGAAGTTTAAACCTTTTCTTTGAGATCTATTCCAGAGATGAACCTATTTCTCTGGGCTTTTCCCCACATAAACCTGAGATGTACATGTTAATAAATTTCTGCTTGTTTTTCTCTTGTTAATCTATCTTTTGTCTCAGGGATTCCCAGTAAAGATCTTTGAAGGGTAGAGAAAAATTCTTCCTTCTCTACAGAGGACACAGTTAGGAGCCAGGGAAGTCAGCGCAATGCCACCAAGAGCCCAGGGGGTAGAGAGGCAGCATAGGGTACGTACTGGGCCTTGACCAGCAAAGAACAGACCACAGGTTCATGAGCCACAGGTGTCAACGCTAATGCCAGCAGTGCTCAGGGCACAGGTGATTAGGGGCACTAACAATGGGACCAGCAAAGTGTCAGAAAGCAGCACAGGGAGCTGAACTTGAGGACTTGACACCCCCCTCTGTGGCGCTCACAAGGCTTACCTCTTCTACTGCGCCACCTTGCCTGAGGTTTTGCTTTCTGTGACATCACTGCTTACAATCAACTGCAGTCTAAAATAATACCCTTTAAAAACAGCAAATGAAAAACTCCAGAAATAATTCAAAAGTTTTCAATTGCACACTGTTCTGTGTGATGGAGTAGCATGTGACTGTCCCCTTTTCACTGGGCTTGTGTTGAAGTCACCTTTATGTAGTAGCCTAATGCCTACATCATTCCGCTCACTTCATCTCATCACAAGAGGACAAGTGAGGGCAGGGATGAGTGCTTACCTAGCACGTGCAAAAGCCCTGGATTCCATCCCCAGCACCTTCCCCTTAAAATCAGTGAATGCCGTGGAGGATAGCTTAAGACTGCGATTACCCAACTTTTATTACAGTGTACTGTCATACTTATCCTGCTGTATTACTTAGTTGTTAATTGTTGTTTTATTCTTACTGTTGTTAATCTCTTACCATGCCTAATTTAGAAATTAAACTTTAACATAGATTTGTACATATAGCAACAAACAGCATGAATCGGTTTTAGTACTATCCATAGTTTCCAGTCCTGATAACTTTTGGGCCTGGATCAGCCAAGAGAATAGACCACAAGTTCACAATGGAGGCCTTGGAACACATACTTTGGAATGCATCCTCTTCAGATAAGTGGGGATACTGCATATCCAAACAAAAATTTGGGGAGGCAAAAAAGGGGGAAAACTTGGAGCATCTGAACACTTATCTGGACAAGAGTACTTAAACCAGAAGAGATAGCTTTGCATGAAAGACCCTTTCTCTCCCTACCACAAGTATACCACACACATGGATTGGAGGTTTGAGAACAAGATTCTTTTATGATGGAAAAAAATCATGGGTTTCTTGCATATCTGCATAGTAAAATATTGCCTTTTTAAGGTTAAGTGAAACTAGTATCCAATTTAATGTTTATTAAAGCATGATAATGAAGATGGCATTCAGGACTGTTGAGATTCACATAGATACCACTACAATGGGGTTTTGCAGTGGAGGAGAGCAGGCTCAACTCCATATGGCATGGGAAGGGGAAATTTATAGCCAAGGAGTAGAATGAGCATCAATGGTTGGACAATTACTAAGAGGAAACATCAGAGATAAGGGGGTTCTGACTAAATCTGATTAACAGGATTCATACAGAAAACAGGCCAGAGTGATGAGACATTGCCTGGGAGATGGTGGAGGATCAGGCACCCGATCAGCTATTTAGAGTGATTCAATATTGAGAATGGGAGTACTGGCTAAACTGACTTAGTAGGATTCTTTTACTAAAGCTGGCTCTTACAAGAAAGTACACAGATAAAATATGGACAAGCAGGGAAGTTTTGTCAATAGAAGTGCACAGAATAACTGGTGACATTTCAGGATACTTTATTCTACTTTTTTTTTTTTTTGAGACAGGGTCTCACTATATTACATAAGCTGACTTTGAAACTGGGATCCTCCTGCCTCAGCTTCCCAAGTAGCTGGGAGGACAGATGTGTACCACTACACCCCATCAAAATGCTTTATTCTAAAACATGTGAGAGCATTCACAAAAAGGAAATGTACCATCAATATTTTGGTCTATTTTACAAAACAAGTCTTTTTTAGTATTTTTACTCACATGTGTGCTTGCTTACTTTTGAGTAATGACAACATCTACCAAAACAAGGGACACCTGGTAATTTTTATGGTGTATGTGTAATGTATTTACAAAATCTTGCTTTAAATGAGTTATAGCATTTATAGCATTTTGTCATGCAATCTTATGACATGCAGTTTCTGCTATACCAAAAATTAGATTAAACTAATCAGATTTTTAAATATTTTATAAATCAAATTAATGAAAAATAAGCATTGCTAATACTTTTTATTTGTATGGATATTTGCACTCTTGTTCCAGGATTGGGGACACATATTTTGTAAATATAAACCTAGGCACACACAGAGAGCCTCAGCCTTCGATGTGGGAAATCATCCTCGTTGGCAGAGGAACACCCCCATATGAAATTTAAAGAGGTTGGAAGTACAAAATATTTGTTTTTTGGGAAAAAATAAAAACCCACATTGCATTGTTTCCTTCAGGACATGGTGGGATGCCTTTCCACTGGGGCAAGGGCTAACTGCTCAACAGAAATTGCCAATGGAGCTCATTGTAATGGGATTCTATCCATCTGTCGTTTCCGTTCCCACAACCAAATACTTTCATCTGTTCCCCTGTCTTCCAAAAAATTAGTACCCTTGGTTGTAAAGAGAAATATCTACAGATTGTTGTTTCATTTTTGAGAGCCATTCAGAAAGAAAGAATCATACCACAAGCTTGGGACCAGGAACAGATTGAATTCATAAAAAAAAAAAATGCACAAGCCAAACTGTTCATCTCTGGTACATGAAAAATTATCACTGTTGTTGTTAAAACCATATGTTCTAGGTAAGAGGACAGGTTTTGTATTCACTCTGACATTTGTTCTGAAGAATGTTAATGTACTTAATACTAGTATGTGCTTAGCAGTGATTTGCAAATTTGAAAAGTAACCCAGAGTTTAAAGAATGAGTAAGGAAGATAAGAAATTTCATCTGAGATATTTCTCAATTATTATGTCTAGATGTTGGAGCATAGGTGAAGACCTATGACATTTGTCAATGTTTTGTGGCTTTTGGCATGCAGATTTGACCTTTGGAAGAGTTTGTTCACTCTTTGGAATGTTTTTAAACTGCCATAAGGTGAAGTTAGTAGAGGCTTTTATCACTTGATCCAAAGTGATAGTGATTTGCTTCTATCTGCTCAGTTTCCTAGTTTCAAATTTAAACAAACCTCAAACACACTTTTTAAAGTATACTAAATGAATCTGAAGGGAAAAGAGGGAATTTTTCTCTCTGCCAACTGAAGATCCACTAGAGTGGATCTTCAACTGACAAAGAAGAAATAGGAGAAAAGGCATAAAATGTATTAATGTGCAAAAGGGTAAGATAGTTAATCTGGATTGTCAACTTGATCGAATTGAGAGATGCTCAGGATTAAGAAACGTTGGGGAGTGTCCATGGAGGTGATTCCAAAGATGATTGGCATGTGGGACAGTACATTGAGGGAGAAGATCCTCCCTGAATGTAATCCAAGAGGCTGGTGACCCAGGTGGGCAAAGAGGCAGAAGCAGAAGGTAGGGCATATGCAAGCTCCGTTCTTCTTGAGCTGATGCATCTGTGGCTGTTGTCATCCTCCAAGGACACTGGACTCCAGCTCCTTCACGCTTTCAAGATGGATTCTCATGAGCAGGTGACTTCCCAGGCCTTCCATCTGGAACTGGGACTGCATCATTGCCCTCTTGTTCCGAGTCTCCAGCTTCTTGGACTGAGCATCTACCTGTTCCTCTGGCTCTCTAGCCTGTGGACAGCCTCTGTGGGGCTCTCCAGCCTCTGGTCATGTAAGCAAATCTAATAAACCCCCTATTGTAATCACACATATACATATCCTATTGTTTCTATTCCTCTAGAGAACTCCAATCAATACCAAGGGAAAGGTCATAGAATGGGATAAAAATCACAGTAGTACGATTAACCACTAGTTTAACATCATCCAGAAATTTATATACTCCTTTTTCTGTAAGGAAGGAGGAATCAGGGAATAGAGACAATTTTTAGGAGAATAATAAATGATTTTTAGGAGAACTTAATGGGCTTGGGGAACACACAATGGCTTGGGATAGTCTGTTTGACTCACGGAAGAGTGGTTTACAGATGATTCTCTTTGAGACTGAGATAGAGGACAACAATGTGTCCTGTCTACCTAGGTGTGTAGGGTTTTATTCTTTCCTCCTGCATGATAAGTTCAGTTAATGGAAGTGGAGGGAAGGGAACAGAGAGGTACTTGTTTCTTCTTTGGAGGTTCTGGACTCTAGATAAAGGGACTTTGTGGAAAACCTCTATCTGTACTAGAGCGGGAGAAACGAGAAAGTTCAGAGGGATTCATTCTGTTGGCGATGGGCTTTTTTGGCTGTTCCTAATTTGGGCTAGTGTTGTATGAGCATTATTGTTAATGTCTTTTGATACATGTGAGTATGCGTTTCTGTTAAGTCTCTACAAGTGAATTTATTTGATCATAAGGTACACAGATATTCTCGGCTTTAATATATAATGTCAGTCTTCTGAAGTAGCAATTTATATTCTCACTAGGCATTTATGAGAATTACTGTTGCTCACATCTCCCCCTTTCCCTTGGTAGTGTCACTCTTTCTGTCCATTTTGGTGGATTATACTTGTAAGTCATTATGGTTTTAATATGAATTTCCCTGAAAATTAATGAGATTGGATACCTTGGCCCATTAAATATCCCTTTGGTGAATGGCCTGATCAAAATTCTTGTCCACTTTTTGAGTGTGCTGTTTAGTTTTTTTCTTACTGACTACTAGGACTCCTATGTAAATTCTAGGAACACTTTCTTCATTGGTTATATGTATTGCAAATATATTCTCTGTTTTTGTACCTTTTTGAACTTCCTCAATAAAATATTACGATGAAAAGAAATTCTTATTATTAATATTGTCTGATTTATCAAATTTTTGACGTAATGTTCGTGCCTTTTATGTCCTGTCTAAGGAATATTTCCTTGCCTATAGATCATGAAAATGCTCCTGTGTTGTTTTCTAAAAACTTTATTATTTAACCTTTCACACTGCACAATCTACCTAAAATTGATTTTTGTGTATAGTGTGAAGTAAGAGTGAAGTTTGATTTTATTCTTAAAATAGATATTCAATAGATTTAGCACCCTTTATTAAAATTACTGTTTTTCTCAGGTCTACACATTCATAAAACTCAGGTATCCATATGTATTGGTCTGTTTCCAGACCCTCTGTTATATTCCACTGGTAAATTCATCCATTTCGCCAATACTACACTTGGTGCAATTACCGTGTTTTTTTTACATTATATGTAAATGTTTCTATAGGGTAGAATAATTTCCTCTCATTCTTGGACTGGGTTATTTTGGGTCCTTTGCATATCTCCATGAATTTTTAAATCAGCTTTCAAAAAGAAACAAAAATTATTGGAATTTTAACTCAGATTATTTAGAATCTATAGATCACTAGAATTTTAATTCAGATTATTTAGAATCTATAGATAAGATCGAAGAAAAAAATTTTAAATATTAAATCTTACAATTTATAAACAAAGTACATCTATAAACAGTAAATCCATAGGCCTAGTATTTCCCTCAACTTATTTGGGTTTCAAATTTAATAATGTTTAAGTATTAATAATATAATAATGTTTTATAGATAGTTATATACAAATCTCAAACATCTTATATTTAATCCTAAGTGTTTGCTATTTTTGATGCTACAGTTAATGGTAATTTGTAAATTAGTTTTATTGGTTTGGGGTAGATAGAATACAGTTGATTTTTAAATTGACCTTGGATCTAATATTAATAAACACATTTACTAATTCTAACATTATATCTGTACATTGTTTTAGGTAGTCTACATAAATTATGTTTTCTCCAAGTAAGAGTTTTATTTCTTCCTTTCCAGATTGTACATCTCTATTTTTTTCACCTTATATTTTTGCATTGGCTAGGATCTACAGTAGATGTTGAATAGCAAAGATAATAATAAGCATTTTTGTGTCTTTCCCCATCTCAAAAGGAAAACTCTCAATGTCATACCATTAAACGTGGTGTTTGCTTCAATTTTTTTATTCCCTTTATTAATTTACATATTAAGGAGATTTATTTCTATTCCTAATTTGCTACATTTTTAAAAATCACAGGATGTATCTTGACTTTTGTCAAATGCTTTTCTGCATTTGCTGAGTAATTCTATGAATTTCTCTTTTATTTTTAACTTGACAAGTTATGACTCAATTTTTACTTTTATAATGTTCAAACTCAAAAAGTAGTTGAAGGAATAGTTCAATAAAAACATATATCTTTCACTTAGATTCACCAGCTAGTAACATTTTGCCATACTGAATCTTGCTGGCTAGTTATCCTCTAACTATCTGCCTATTTATCTTTTTTTTTTTCAATATTGGGGATTGAAGCAAGGGTCCTTTTACCACTGAGATACATCCCCAGTCATTTTTAATTTTTGTTTGGAGACAAGGTCTCTCTAAGCTGCTGAGTGTCTGCCTAAGTTGCTGAGGTTGGCCTCGAACTTGTGATCCTCCTAATCAGTCTTCTAAGTAATTGGTATTACAGGAATGTGTCACCATACCTAGTTTCTATTTATCTACAAACTGATCTATATTTATACTTACAAGTATATTGTTGGCAATGATTTTTTGGATGTCACACCAAAAGCACAGGAAACACAATATGATAATTGTGCTAAATCAAAATTTAAGAATTTTATACATTGAAGGGCAACATTAATACAGCGAAAAAGTAACTCATAAAATGGGAAAAAATATTTGAAAATCACATATCCCATAAGAGGTTAACATCAAGAGTACATAAAAAACATGAACAAAAAAAAAACTAATTAAAAATAGACAAGAGAAAACCAGATGAAAAACTAAATAAAATTGATTGTCTCTTTCTCTCATTGTCCCCTTCTCTCTTAAAAAAAAAATAGACAAGAGATTTGAACAGACATTGTCTAATGATATGCAAATGCACAAGCCCATCACTAATCATTAGGGAAATGCAAATCAGAATCACATTGAGACACCACCCTATACCTATTAGGATAATTATTTTCAAAAAAGCAAAACAAGGGGTTGGGGATTTAGCTCAGTGGCAGAGCGCTTGCCTAGCATACCCAAGACCCTGAGTTTGGTCCTCTGCCCTGAAAAAAAAAAAAGCAAAACAAAACAGAAAATAGCAGTTGTTGGTGAAGATGTGGAAAATTTGGAACCTGTGAGCACTGTTGGGGAAATGCAAAATGGTGCAGCTCTTATGGAAAACAGCATAGCAGCTCTCACGAACTTAAAAATAAAATTGCCACCACCAAACAAATGTGCTTCTGGATAGATACTCAAAAAACTCAGATATTTGGGGGACTGGAGCCGTGGCTCAGCAGTTATTGCACAAGAAGGTGGGTTCCAACCCCAGCACCATGTACACAATGAAGTATCAGAGCAGCGAAAGCCACATGAAAAATTAAGTAAACTTGATTCTTTCTCTCTCTCTCTCACTATCCCTCTTTATCTTAAAAAATCCAAACTACAGAGGGCAATGACGTGTTCTAAAAGCAAGAGTTGCATGATTCTGAACGTACAACAAAAGTCTCATCAAATTGTACAATTTAAAGGAGTTAATCATATCCCATAAACTGATTAAAAAAAAGTGTTATTGCAGATGACATGACAGAGTCACTCCTAAATACTTGAGAACATATCTCCTAAAAACTAGCACTAAGTGATAAGTAAATAAATGGTGTTCATCTCTGATTTAGAGGTCTAGTGCTTCTACTTGTGTGCGTCTGTTTGTGCTACTGTTCATGAAGGGTCACATTTCAGAGTCTTAGGTTTCAGAATCTGCAGCCAAGAAAAGCCTGCTGTACACAGATCCAAGACATTGTGCAGAGACTTTCTCAAAAGACTGTTAGAGCTAGGAAATGCATTTTCTCCTCACCAGTGGGGTGTGCCCATGTGACGCAGCTCATGCCAGAGGAAGAGGTGATGAATCAAATGGTCTTCTCTCTTGCCTGAGAGGAAATCTCTACCCCTGGAACCATCTTCACCGCTCCTTCAGCTAAGATGGCAGTCTCTGCTGTCCATAGAAGTCACATACTGAAGATGGTAGCGCCACTTTCAGCCTGAATTGCTGAGTGACACGTGGAGGAGACTCACCTGCTGAACAGAATTCCCTGAACAGAGACTAGTTTAGAAGACTAAACTGCTGTCCTGTTTGATTTGCCACATTTTTATGTCCTTTCCTACAGCAGATAATATTACTTCAATGAATACATTAGTCTCTAGAATCACCAAGGAAAGAAAGCGGCTCCTCTGTATTCTTTCTTGCATTCTCTCCTCCAATATGTATTTCCGGGAGCTAAATCACTGCTTCGAAGCTGTAGCTCCCAAAACTCACCAATTAGCAGGAAAATTCGTCTCAGAAGCTAGGAAGATTTGAAGCAATTATTCGACAGAGAAAAGGACCCATCCAGATGGTGCCCAGCCACATGCCACATACCTCCAATCTTCTACCCTCGCATCACATACACCTAACAGGGAACATTTCTTTCCTTGAATTCCCGATTGCCTGTTCTCCTACCGAACCAGCAGCTACAAATTGTCCTCTTACTGAGACAACAAGGCTGAAGTTAGTTTTTCCAAGCAAATTTACTTTAAATACAGATTGAGTACCTCTAAGCAAAAAATCCAAAGTGGTCCAAAATCATAAAATTTTTGAGTATCAATATGTCACCAGTGGAAAATTCCATACCTGAATCTCATGTGACAAGTCACAGTCAAAATAAATGCCCACAAGACACAGTTTACTCAACATCCCCAAGAGGAAAAAGACCCTCCTCCATGCCTTCAGCTGTGATATCTTTTACACCCACCCACCCATATTCCCCCACACATGCATATCCACAAAGGTTAATAAAATGGCCTGTTGGAGGCTAGAAGCTGACCCCCATGGAGACAAGCCCCATGTGACTTACCCTTTGTGGGGTTTTTCTTATTTTGTGCTCTGAGGTGTTAAGATGTTGGAAATGTGATGATAAATAGCACACAACCACAGACTGCCCTCATGAGTGCTGAGAAAGTGACACCTTTGAATTCAGATGATTTGAGACACTAACTTGGGGCTGGAGTGGTGGCTCAGTGGTTACAGGTGGAATGCTCAAGGTTAGGTCAATTTCAGGCAGCCGGAAGAGGTCAGGGCATCAGGCAGCCCCCACACCCAAAGAACAACCAATCAGACGCTGGCAAACAAGACCCAATGGTGTCTCACAATCGTGGATGATTGATGGAGTCACCAGCCAAACCCAGAGGGATGAGACCCCCAAACTTCCTGCCCACCCCAGACTATAAAGTTGCTGCCCAGGCAGGCCCCTGCACCACTTTCCCTGCCCGCCATCACTCTGGCTGACTGGTGAATCTGGCCCAAGAGCAGCAAATCCTAATAAAAAGGTTTCGCTCAGCTGCTTTTTGGATATCTGCGCCTAAACATTTGGTGCTGAACACCTGCATTTTCCTGATTTTGACATTCAAAGGATGAGAGTTCAAACCCCCCGTGAAAGCCACATGAAAAATTAAATGAAATTGATTCTTTCTCTCTCTCACTGTCCCTCTATCACTTAAAAATAAAAGTAGAAAAAATTTTAAAATGAATTAAAAAAGGACACACTTTGTTTCTTGCATCATTATTATTAATATTATATGAAATTATCTTTAGCCCAGGCATGGTGGAACACACCTGCAACAACAGCAACTCAGGATGGTAAAGCAGGAGGGTTCCAAGTTTGAAGCCAGCCTGGGCAACTTAGTGAGACTGTGTCTCCAAATAAAATTGAAAGGGATAGAGATATAGCTTAATTGTAGAGCACCCCAAGGTTCAAATGCCAGCACCCCCAGGTACACACACACACACAGACACAAGTAACCTCAAATCACATGTATAAGGTGTACATGAAGCACAAAGGAATTTTGTGTTTAGACTTGGTCTCCTTATATTTATGCAAATATCCCAAAATTAAAACAAATCTGAAATCCAAAATTGTTCTGGTCCACTCATGCTGTAATGAGCCTCATCTCGTATTTGTTCTTTCACTGAGTTATTCGATTTTGTATTTCTATGGCCAAGTTCGGTCCATGTGCACATGGCTGACGGAGCTAATCCTCATGGCTTCAGGACAGCTGGCAAGTTTCCATCAACAAGAAATTCTAATGTTCCTTTTTCTATCATAAAATAAAGTGGAGGAAACTCCAATTTCCCCACTAGCATTTGGCATATGCCCAGACACATTTTTAAATGGTCTAGGATTCTCATGGAGAATTATTTTAAAAATATCTGAGCATAGACAAGAAGGGTGGGTGCTATTAAATATGAATTCTTATACCCAGAAAGTTTCCAGGATAACTGAAATTACATTACAGCCTTAAAATCCTTTTTATTTGTTTATGGACAAAAAAAGGCTTAGATAGTCAGAATCCAATATAAAGCCACATGAAACTATATTTCCTAATATTAATATTCTGTGAAATAAGGCAACATTAGAGAGGGATTAGTTCCTGCTGGATGTGCATTTTTACATAAATGAATGCCTGGTCCTATAGTTTCACAGCAGAGCTTCGTGATTGCAAATCAAAAACACAGCATAGCTTCATCCTGCCTCCTCTTCCTGTGTGCCCCAAACAAACAGTAACCTTGAATCATGATTTCATTATCACAGACAGGAGAATTCCATCAAATATCTGTAGTACCAACTATATCAAAGTTGTGAAGGAAAACCTAAAACCAAATTCTCAGTTTACCCATTTCAGGTGATAATCTCCAAATACAGTCCCTCAATCTCCAAAAGCTTATAAATATTCAGTGTCTCGGGGCCATTTCTAATGCTCAGTTGAGAAGGCATACTTTGCTTTTCTTGACTAAATTTTAGACTGAAACTCATAAATAATGAAGAGCATCACCGAAGGCCAAGTACTCTTCTTTGCTTTAGTCTAAACAAAAGGCCCTGGGAATGGGCCTCAGAAGAAAAATTCTTGAAGATGTGTGGAGAAGCCCAAGAATATATATCTGTACATCTCTATAAATATCGTTATATCTACTATAGCTATTGTGTGAGTTGTACATTACATCACACTTGAGGCTTTTTAAGAGGTGATTTTTCACATGCATATAACTTTAAAACAAGACGTTTTCTTTATTCAATAAGTTACTGGCCTCTGAGACCTATAAGAGAAATTCAGAACTGACAATTTTCCTCCTGCAAAGGTATAAAAGAAGAACCCTGGCAAGCGATAATTTAATAATTTTCGCTTTCATGTAGCCACCCAATAAATTGTTTTTTCCCTCTAAGTAAGATCTATAAGGACAATAAAGGTAAGTGATATTGAATCCACTGCACATATTTTACATGCAGTCTGGCCAAAGGCCAAATGCAATCTGGTTTCCATAATAAGTGAAAAGAATAATTGGCGAAGTCATGCATCTTAAACTTTGACTGGTTTTCATTTTAAGGACTAAAAGAAATTTTGTATTAGAGGCAATTCTTATCAGGTCTATCAACACCCAAATTTTTATTTTAAAACCTGGATCTGGTTTACACCAAAGTATGTGAAAGACAGATTCATGAAAATGCATGAAACTGCAAAGGTTTTGTTCTTTACTGTTAAGTAGTCATACCAGATATCCATTATTAAAGGAATGATTAATCTTGAAGAGAGAAAAGTAAAAACAAATAAAGTAAATATATAGCACTTATTGTCCAAAAGATGACAAACTAAAGCTGAATAATTTTATAACAGTTGCAGCTCACCAATTTTTCCATCCTAAATATCAAGTGTTCAGTCAGGATCCTCTCAGCCCAGGGGTCTTTATGTAACAATACACTAGAGTAGTTCTATAGCTTAAGACTTAGCGAGGCTTACAAGAAGATTTGAGAAGAATGACGTCCCCTCACTTTGAAGTGAGAGCTCTATGTGCTTATATCAACTCGAGCATCGATATGTACCACTATGGAGAGTTTCACAGGAGTTTTATACCAACTTCTAATTCCTCCACACTGAAATCTTAGAGGAGGTTTTTTATTCGGTCCAGGAAAATCTCTCTCTCTCTCTCTTTCTCTTTTTCCATCCCCATCTCTCTCTCCTGAATCTGTCAATGATCTGTCAATGATCTCTCCAGTGATAGGAAACTCCAGTGATAGGAAGCACTATTTAAAGAGAGAAGAGGTAAGGCATGCTTGATAAAGGGCACATGGGGGCATTCAAAGTACTCCTAATGCTCCTTGTTTTAAATTGGATGATGGGTACATTGGTACATTTGTCTTTGAATCATACATTTATATCTTATATACTGCACTGCATTTTAAATTTTAGTGTAACACATTTAAATGTCCCCTTAACAGGGTTACTGTAGTTTTATTATTTAGTCATATCATTGCTTCCCTAATGCTGGGAACACATTCATCTGCTGGTTTTCTTAATCACTGCAGGAATTTGAGACTGCTGGAAGTCATTATTATTCATCATATAAAATTAAGCAACATCAGAAACAGAACACAAATATGTATCTACCATTTGAACAAATGAACCCTTGGCAGAATCAGAGGACATGAATAGCACATTTAAGATTTTTCAGTATCAACCTTTTCCTCTACAAGCCTAGCCAACATTTTAACTAATTAGAGAGTGCACTTTAACCCTGGTGTTGTTTTTCTTTCTTGCAAATCAACAACTCTCATCAGCAGGTTTTCCCAATGGCCATTAGAAACTTTGGCAAGACTTCAAGCACTATTATAACAAGAATTACAATAAACAACTAGTTTGAACTTGGAACTCCAGGCCCAATATTCAAATTACTTTTTCATAACAATGTGGGAAATCATATTTATATCACAGTAGCTTTTGAGGGGAAAGTAACCTGTGACTCCATGCAAATGAAATGCATATGCAGATAAATCTTATTTCCATTCTTAATTTTGTTTTAACTTCAGGGAATTGGTATCTGCATGCAATCTATTGTAAACACGCACTGGATCTGCCCCAACCTTTAGAAGATCTCCTGTGTCATCTTTCCAAGGAAGAGACACCAGGAGAAAAATTCACAGCTCCTGGGCAAATGGATAAACCTGCAATTAGCCAGTGGAGCTACTCAAATGTTGCTGCAACTAGAAATTTAGTAATCAGGAACAAAAAGTGAGGAATTATTACAGATGTCTTGAAAATTATTAGAATCCTTAAAGGAGGCGGAATTTTAGGAACCATCAATGTTTGATCACAGTATAATATCAAAGTAACTGCTAAATCAGCTCAAAGGTAACTCCGAGAAAATTTAACTCAAATAACCTTAGGGAAGCTCAGGCTTTTAAGAGACAGAAGGTCATCCAATAAGCCTATGACAAGGTCAGGATTCGAACCCAAGTCTCTAGGAAAAACAGAGGAAAAAGGCCAAGTCTTAAATCTTCTTGGACTACCACTACTCCAAAGAGCAAGGAAACTGAATGCTGATGAATGAACAGAATCCGAATTCACAGTTTCTCAGTTAGAAAAAAAAAATCTGAAGTGGAAAGTGTTATTCCAAGTTAGTGATTATCTACTCTGTAACTTTCTTTGGTTTAACATTAAAACTATACACATTATCTTACTGAAATAGGGTGCCTCACTGGAAACAATGCTCTCTGGTATGCCTTATCCACTGGCTAACCAGATACCTGCTGTTTGGAGACTATAATTGGCAACCAATGCCATTGGAAAGTATAATCTATTTAATAATATTTAGTCAATGAAATCATTTTATTTGCAAAAATATATTTTCATCTGGTGTTTCAAAAAAAAACAATGTAACTATAAAGTGCAAAAAAAAAAAGAAGGAACAATATGGTTCCTTAAAAAACTTAAACATTAAATTATCATTAATTCCACATCTAGAATTTAAATTCTCCATAATTTTGTGGCTAACATTGGTCCATTTCTGTTCTCGGTGCTATAGCAGCCACCCATCCTTCCCTCCCAGCCTGTGGCAGGCTGCTGTGCACATGTTCCTAGAGCAAACGGCACACAGCTTTTAGGAACCAGGGTGGACAAACAGGACCCCGTCTTCTAAATACCAAGGATCTGTGCTTTAATCTCAGAGTTATAGATAAAAAGTCAGCAGCCATTGTTTTATCTCCTCCTTATCACTCCCCTCCTTCTCTAACTAAGTGATTTCCAGGAGATTTAAAAGACCATCAACCTTCCTCCCTTCATTTTTCTCTTTTTTCTTCTTAAAACAGCAATACATTCAAAAGCAACTTTGTTTATGAAGAAATTAGAAAGTAACCATGCATGCTCCAGGAAATGCAGTCTCAGACCTAGACCTGAGAAGCTCTCATGTTTACACCTCAGGCTGATCTTTGGCACAGAGACAGCCACAACAATAAAAACAAGAGCAATAAACAGGAAAGTATGGTCCATTCAAAAAGGGAAAAAATTCAATAGAAACTCTCCCTGCAAAAGATAGGATGGCAGATCTACTATCCAAAACCATTATAGTGGGGCTGGAGCAGTGGCTCAGTAGTTACTGTGCTTGCCTGGCATGCACAGGGACACAGGTTCAAACCCCAGCACCACGTACACAACAAAGTGTCAGTAACAAAAGCTACATGAAAAACTAAATAAAATTGATTCTTTAAAAAAAAACTTTATAGCAACTATCTTAAATATATTCAAAGAACCAAAGGAAGAAGTCAAGAAGTTAAGAAAATGATACATGAACAAAACCAAAATATCAATGAAGAGAGAGAAAATCTTAAAAGAATTTAAGAAGAAACTTTTGAGCAGAAAAGTACAATAGCTGAACTAAAAAATCTACTAGAGAGATTCAAAGGCATATTTGAGTAGGCAAAAAAATCAGTGAATTTAAATAGAGGACAATGGAAACTACTGAGTCTGAGAAACCGAAAGAAAAAATATTGATAAAAAGTGAACAGAGCTTATGAGACTGGTAGGACTCCATAAAGTGTGTGCAGTGAGGGAATCCCATAAGAAAAAAGAGAAAGAGCACAGCAGAGAGAGTCTTTGCAGAAACGACAGCTGAAAACTCCCCAAATTTGATGAAATACATGAATATAAACACCCAAAAAGCTCAATGAACTCCAAGTAACATAAAGTCAAAGAGATCCACCCCAAGACATATTATAATCAGAGTCTTGAAAGAAAAAGGCAATGAGAGAATCTGAAATGAGGAAGAGAGAAGAAATTCATCACAGGTGAGTAATCCACAGTAAGATTATCAACAAATTTCTCACCTGAAACTTTGGAGTTCAAAGAGCAATGAACAGAAATATTCCAAGTGCTGAAAGTAAAAACAAATGTCAACAAAGAGTCTTATATCCAATAAAACTGTCCTTCTAAACCAAAGGAAAAATTCAGACCGTCCCAGATAAAGAAAAGCTGAGTGAGTGCATTATTACTGGGTCTTCCCTAACTACCAAGCTACAATAGTGAAAACGGTGTGGTACTGACATATAGACAGAATTGTAGATCAAGTGAATCAAATATAAAATCCAAAAATAAATCCTTGCCCTTATCTTCGAATGATTTTCTTACAAGGGTGCCAAGAGCATTCAATAGGGAAAAGACAGTCTTTTCAGCAAATGGTCTTGGGAAAAGTGGATATGCACATGCAAAATAATGAGGTTGGATTCTTATGAAATACCATATGCAAAATTAACCCAAAATGGATCACAGAAATATATATAATCACTAAAACTACAAAACTCTTAGAAGGAAACATAGATTGAAATGCTTGTGTCAGGGGCTGGAGCGGTGGCTCAGTGGTTTCGGCACTTGTCCGGCAAGCACAATGACCCAGGTTCAAACCCCAGCACCATGTACACAACTAAGTGTTGGAGCAATGAAGGCCATGTGAAAAACAAAATAAAGTTGTTTCTCTCTTTGAAAAATGATAGAAATGCTTGTGTCAAGGAACTGGACAATGATACCTTAGATATGACATGAAGGCACAGACAGCCAAAAGGAAAAAAACACGCAAATTAAACACCCTAAAAATTTTGTGCATCAAAAAGCTATTTTAATAGAGCAAAAAGGCAACCCATACAATAGGAGAAATTATTGTCAAATTATATATCTGATAAGGTATTAATATCCAGAATGTATAGAGAATTCATAGAATTCAATGATAAAAACAGAATTGATCCAATTGAAAATAGCCAAGAGACTTCAACAGACATTTCTCCAAAGCAAAGAGCATGAAAAGATATGCAGCATTAATGATTAGGGAAATGCAGATCAAAATGAAGATGAGATAGGCTATGGTTTGGATGAAAGGTGACCCCCGAAAGCTCAATGTGTGAGACAATGAGAAGGCTGAGGTAAAATGATTGCATTGTAGGAGCCTCAACCCAATCATTAAGTCAGAGGGATCCACTGGCAACTGAAAGCAGGCAGGGCGTGGCTGGAGGAGGTGGGTCTTTGGGGTATGTATTTTGTGTCTGGAGTAGATCATTCTCCCTCTCTCTCTCTCTCTCTGTTTTGTGATGCCTTGATCTGCTTCCCTCCACCACACTCTTCCACCTTGATGTTCTCTGCCTCTCCTCCAGCCCCAAGGAATGGAGCCAGCCCCTCAATAAACTTTTCCTCCTGAAACTCTTCTTGTCAGGTCTTTTAAGTCACAACAATGGAAAAAAAAGCTGACTGTTGTAGGAGAGGCCTTGAGATGAAGGAGCCCATATGGACATGAGAGAGTTAAGCTGTTGGCACTGAGAAAGCTCAAGGAGGAAGTGGGCGAAAAGTCACCTGCGCACCTACTCCATCAGGCTGTATGTGGCAAATTCTCCCTGCCCCGCACCTCTCATACTTCCTGGAGATAAATGCCCTGTGGATGAGGATGAGAAACTAGAAACAGCCTGTATTGATGCTTGTCTGTATTAAGAATAAGTCGCTTGTCTTTTAACTTCCTCTGTACTGAATTCTTTGTGTTAAGTATCTTTAAAAGACCTTGAATAACTGCTTGCTTTCTCACACTTACCCTATAGCAGAACATGAGAAATAAAGCTCAGGACCTTGGAGCTACACCCCCTCAACCCCTGTGCCTTGCTTTTCTTTGTCTGTCATTTCTTCAGTTGTTGCTTTCCCCAGGTCCCCAATGCTCAGAGATCGACAGACTAACACTAAAACAAGAAAATACTTCACACCCTACTTTTAGAAGATGTGAAAGAAAATAACTAGTGTTGGCAACAATATAGAGGAATTGGAACCCATTGTGGCAAGAATATGAAATGATGCAACTAATGTGGAAAACTTGGCAATTTCTCAAAAAATTGAAATTAGATTACCATATGGTCTAACAACTCTTTCTGGACATCGGAAGTATCAAAATGGGGTCTCAAAGAGGTATTTGTGTACATACATGTTCATAGCAGCATTATTCACAGTAGTTAAAATTTGGAAGCAGCCCTAGTGTCAACTGATGAGTGGATTTGCAAAACATCTTTTATACCTGCAATAGAAAAGTATGCAGCCTTTAAAAGGAAGGAAATGTGCTACAACATGGATGAACCTTGAGAAAATTAGGTTAAGTGAAAGAAGGCCATCACAAAAAGAAAAATACTACATGCTTCCATTAATAGAAGTACTTAAAGCAAAGCCACAGAGGCCGAAAGTAGAATGTTTGTTGTCAGGGGCTGAGGGGAGACAGGAATGAAGAGTTATTCTTTACACTATGAGAAATAATAAGTCTGGTGGTCCATTTTCAGAACGTAGTCTGAAGGCTCACATATAAAAGGAAGCCATCTTAAGTCAGGGAACCATGAGGCTATGAGAAATCCATGTTTAAAACTCCCCAACACCTGTAAGCTCCGCCCACTTCTGGTACCACCACCTATCCAATTTTAGCCAATCTATAGATTCTATCCCTGAGCTCCTCCAATAAGGGTAAAAGGCAGCATTTACCTCTGGCTGAGAATAAATTCAGCAGATTCCCTGTGTTAGTGAGCATTTTCTTGTATCCTTTGGTAGGAAGTAAATTCTGCCTTGCTCATCTACTTCAGACCATGCTTGGTATTTCTGACAAAGGGTAGTTTCATCTTTACGAGATGAAAAGAGTGATGGAGAGGGGCTGAAGTGGTGGCTCAGCGGTTGGAGTGCTTGCCTGGCAAGTGCAAGGACCCCAGTTCAAATCCCAGCACCACCTATACCACTAGGTGTTGGAGAAACAAAGGCCAGATGGAAACATAAATAAAATTGATTCTCTCTTTCTTTCTCATTCTGTCCATCTTTAAAAAAATTATGGAGAATGGATGGTGGTGATGGTTGTACAACATTAGTCATGTACTTAATACCATGGAACTGTACACTTAAAATGACTTAGGTGGTAAATTTTACATTATGTGTATTTTGGCACAATAAAATAATAGGGGATGAAATAAAATCCTGATACATGCTAAAACATGGATGAGCCTTGAAAGATATTAAACCAAGTGAAATACACCAGACACAGAAGGACAAATATCTGATTCTGCTTATATAAGGTTCCTGGAAAAAGTCAAATTCTTAGGAACATAGGGTAAAACACTGATTACCAGTGATGGAAGAGTAGGAAAAATAGGGACATGAAGTTTCAAATAGGGATGATGAAAAAGTTCTGTAGATGGATGGAGGAGATGGTTGCACAACAGTGTGAATATATTTAATGTCACTAAACTTGTACACTGAAAGATCGTTAACACAGTAAATTTTATGTTCCGTGTATTAGACCACAATAAAAGAGAGATTTGTTTCAAGTTTGGAGTAGGACCAGAGGAAGACAAGAGTGAAACAATAAGCAGTTAGGGAGAGCTCAGTTCGAAAGAAATGGGATATTTCACTAAACCCTTAATTACGTTGCTCCTTCTGGAAAGCACGGAAGGAATTGAAGTTAGATGTAAAGCACCCTTCCACGGTGCTAAGAAATTTCAAGGAAAGCACTGTTATCTTGATGTCTGTACCTGAACAAATCTTCTTCTCATGTGTGTTGTCACACTTTGATGTACACCCCCAGCCAGCAGGCTACCCTACGTGGCTATGTAAACTTCTCGTCTTGCCCTCGACCCCAGAGGTGACCTGGCGTGCTGGAGACTCCAGGCTGAGGTAAATGATACAGCGTGGTAATAATGGCATCTGTCAGGTCTTTCCCTTTTATCTCCCTCCATCCGCTGTGAAGAGTCTCTCCCCCATTCCCTCCTACCAGGTATCAAAACCCCAGATAAAGGGGAAGGCAGTTATCTGAAGCATTGTGTGCCCCCTGTAAGGAATCCAATTATTTATGGTCACGGGAGACATTTACTTTCAAGTGTTTGGCAAGTGACCTAAATGTATACTTTTCCTTCTGCCATTAACAGAGCTCTTCCTTTATCCTGCATTTAAAAATCTTAACAGTCCTTTCCCTCCTTCAAGATGAAGACGAAAGTTAGAAAAAAAACACCGTTGTGCCCAGTTACCACGCAGAGAAGGCACAGGATATTGGAGCTCTGTTCTCTAGTTTTCTTTTTCTTTCTTTTTATCCCACTTGTTCCTAGGACTACAGCCAATGTGATTTTTTTAGATGACAGACTATAATTCCAGATGAGACCTGGCTTAAGTTCTGCTCTGCTGAGGACAGGGAAGGTAAGTAACCCAAAAGAATTCAGTCCCTACGACCACTGCCACGGTCCCTTGTACGAGGGTATCCCCCTGAGCTCACAGGAGAAAAGCCTCAAATCCCACTGTGGTGGAGGACTTTTCCAGTAGACTTAAAGATTCGTTCCATTTTCTAAATAGACTTCAACCGACCCCACCCTTGGTGCCTGCCTCACCAGAGCAGCTGGAGAACACCACCACAAGTGGCCAGGGCCAACAGGACACATCCCAGCTCAGTGAATTGGAGGGATGTGAGGGTCTTAGAATCTTTATCCTAGAGAGTGTTCCCACCCCAGGTGTCCCCAATAAACTGAAGGGATGGAGCCACTCTTCACTTCTTTTTGCCATTGTTTGAGAAAGAAATCTACCCGTAAGGTTCCCAAGGATGAGTTGGAGAATAAAAGGCTGGGTGGAGAGCTACGTATTGGCGGAGGTTTGTGCCCTCCCTGGACTTCCATGTTCAGAAGGGGTTGGAGAAAGCAGGAGACCCTGGGTCTCAAGATCGGTCCAAGTAAAATAGCCACCCATGTCTCTCAGGCCTCGCTTCTTCCCTTGTCCAGCATTTTTCAACTTAAAAAAAAATCACTCTTGGGGCTGTAGCAGTGGGTCAGCGGTTATGGTGCTTGCCTGGCATGCATGAGAACCTGAGTTTAAACGCCAGCACCACATACACAGTGAAGTCTAGGAGAGACAAAAGCCACATGAAAAAATAATAATAATAATAAAATAAAAATAAAATTGATTCTCTCTCCCGGTCCTTCTCTCTAAAAATAAATAAATAAATAATAAAAAAATCACTGGGCTGGAGTGGTGGCTCAGCGGTTACACAGGCACTTGACTGGCATGCACAAGGACGTGAGGTTGAGCTCCAGCATCACATACACAATGAAGTGTTGGAGCAACGAAGGCCACATGAAAAAACTAAACAAAACTGATTCTCTCTTTCTCTCTCTCACTGACTCTCTCTTGCAAAAAACAAACAAAAAAAAAAAAACCAAAAAAAACGAAAAAACACTCATTCCCAGAAGGAGCCTTTGTTGGTTTCATTTTTTTCAGTAATCACCCCTTCTATGAACTTTTAAGGGCTCAGGTGTACTCGATGTCTCTATTTCTCCACTATGTGGGTGCTTTATAACAAGAGTAAAATTTTTGTCCCTTTCCAAGAACCAATGTCAGTGACCTTGAAGGCAATAGTGTCCTTGTTGAAAATGCACACCCTACTGCCTTTGAAGAGTCAGTAGAAATAGATGTGATTTGAAGACAGAGCTGTGGTGTGACATCTTCCCGTGGCAGAGTGAGATCAAATGTGCCAGGTCTGTGTGCAGTCTCTGCCCCTCCTGAGCAGAACTGGCTGGCTGAATTTAGGCTATGTCTTTATTTTCTCAAGGTTCAATATCTGCATCTATAAGATGGGAACAATGTCTATCTTCAGGGCCGTGGTGAAGGTTATGTGATGGAATGTGTATAACAGCCACAAACACCCATCATTTTAAGCTCTTAGCAAATCCTGAGTTCTCATATCTCCCTCTTCCTTCTGGCTTCCATCAAAAACATAATATTCTGGTTTATTACAGCGAGTTTGTATTCTTCAATAAGATTTTATTCTCTTTTCTAGAGATATACTGGATTGAAAACTAATTTGCAAATGAATATAAAATGCCTTGCTACTACAGCTGGTGTGTAAATGTTAGATATCAAGAGCTAGTGAAGCTAATCAGACATCGAGGGAAAATTAAAAGTTACATGTACAGTCAAACTTTATAGCTCACTGCAATTTCTTTGCACTTGAGGGAAACGGAATATATTAATCACTCTCTCCTCCCTACTTTCCTTCTTCAATCAAGTTTTACTATTGTTTATTTACAGTTCCACGGTGAGGCTACAATAAAATAAAAACTGTTTTTCCTGCTGAGAGTAGACTCCAGCAGTTCCACCACTCTAAAGAAATTGTAAACCAAGAGAACTTTTCAGATGAAGCTTCCAAAGGTGATTGGCTTTCTCTGGTCTGCCCACCAACCCCTTACTCTACACCCAAAAATCAAGTTTTAAGTTCAGCCCATTGGCGGTCAAATTGCGAGGATGGAGGTGCTTTGGAAATCTTGTGATGGGAACAGCAGGGCACCACGGCAGCCCAACTTGGAGGGAGAGAGAAGATTCTAAAATTACTCCAAAATGATGTGTTTCAAAAGATGTTCATCTCCCAGCAGTACAAAATGTACTTTCATGCGTACTTGAAACTAAGAAAGTCACAGTCGCTTTAAAGAAGTAAATAGACAAATTTAAGTGACATTAAATATCAAAAGCTAATTTGAGTTTCTGGCATCCAAGCCTGAGCTTCCTCCACAAGTGTGGGTGGTGGATGACAGATATTCCTGAATTGGATTATCACGAGGCTTCAGAATTTGGGGTGTTATCGGTCACCCCTGGGAACAGAGAATGGTGAGTCAGAGACTCCCAGGAAGAAAGTGCTCCCTGGGGAAGAGAGTTCACTCTTGTGTCCCCTTGCATATAACAGGGGCACAATAAATCTATGGTTTTGTTCATGCCTTAGACAAAGATTAGCAGAGTCTACTAGGGTATGTAGGCAATGACTGATAAGTGACAGTAACAAACCCTACAATCTCAGCGATTTGGCACCATACAGCCTCATTTCTAGTTCACAGAAGTTCAACTGTGGGTCCAACATGACTCTCTAGAACCAATCATTGAAGCAGGCTGCTTAAAACTGGTGTCACTCATTTCACCTGCAGCTTGAGTTTGGAAGTGACATCCATTCACTTCCCCTCTGCCTAGAACAGGTCACACTGCACGGGTGCAGGGACTGAGCCTGCAGGGAAGCTGGGCTTCAACACCAACAGAAGTGGTTTCTTCCTCACCATGAATCCTACTGATTTGGGGGAGGGGGAGAGAAAGGGACTAAGGAGAAACTGATTTCCCTCCCAACTGTCTAAGTCCAGAAGGATTTGTGCCCTGGCTGCATTTGAGCACAAAAACTTAGCACATCAGAAACTATGAGCTCTAGCAAAGCTTCCGATACCGTGTAGTGCACGCTGTGGTACCTACTGTGGGAGAGATAAATTTCAAGCTTCAAAGGCCAATCAATACTGCTTGATATAATAAATACTCATCAACTGGCCAATTCAGCATCTTATTTACCAATGTCTACTTCTTTCCTCAAGGTATTTCTGGAATCAAATAGGATTTTTAGTCTCCCATGACTGCTTCTGGTAAAAGCCAATATTCCAAACCCAAATATTTATCTGGAACATCCAGACATCTGGGACCACAGATAGTAAAAAATGGGACTGTCCCAAAAATCGCAGATGGTTGGTGAGCTCATGGTACCATGGACTCGTTTTCAGGTATGAGATCAGGCACAATTGAGCCAAGTTATTTTCTTTTATGAACTTTTAATGTTTTTTGGCACACTTGAACATTGCAATAAAAATGAAAAAGTGTTCATCAATATTAGTGTATCTCTGTAGTCCTACTGTTGCATGGTAATGTCATCAATTATGTATGGCTCCCACAGGGTAGTGGGTTTCAAGGGAGTGGAAATTGAATACAAAGACTTTTATTCTTGTTTTCTCTCCAACTCAAGTCATTAGTCCCCCCCCACAGTCCCTGCCCCCTATCTTTACCCACTCACAGCGATCTTCTGGCAAAGAAAGCCATACCTTGAAAGGAACCTGTGGTCTTCCTCCAATTCCCAGCAAGTGTGCATTCCTATTTTAAGAACCGGTTTCCTCTAAAATAGCCACTCATTTCTCCAAGCGCTGTCAGCACAATTGTATTTTGAACGTGAGGTAGGCATTTGGCCTTTCCCCTTTGTCAAGTATAACTGCTCGGCATTTTTGCTCTCAGTTACAATGACCGCCAGCCCCACCCTGGGCAGGGCCAGACTGGGACTTCTACCTGGGGGAAATGGTTCCCTTTTCCACCGCAGTTGCTCACCACCAGCTGCTTTCCGTTATTGAGACTTGATTTTCCCCCCACCCCCTGAAGGCAAGAAGCCGAATTGAACCCGCTTGCAGAGCCATCCCGCTCCTGAAGACGGCAGAGCTGAGCAGCCCAGTGCGGCTGCTAACCGACCGGGTCCCACAAGCTTTTCCCACCCCCAGATTCCGAAACAGAAGCAATGCTCTACCCTAGGGGTGAAAGGGAAGAACAAGGGGAGTGGAAGAATATAAAGAAGTCCAGACTGATGGAAGAGAGGAAGGGAAAGAAGCTGCATTCTTGCTCGCAGGAAGGGCGGCCCTGGCACTCACGTGGTCCCCGCATCCCGCCACTGCGGCGACCTGTCCCAGAGGAGGAGCGGAGCCTAGAAGGGCTTAGGACTTTAATTCCTTCCCGGGGAGTCCTGCCTTCGGGTTCTGACTCCCTCCCCTCTTCTAATCAGATGCAGACCGAGCGCTTAGTAGCACCGCCTCCTCTGAGAAGCCGCCCCTTATTTCCCTCACCCGCTCTCTCTCATGGTTGGGGTCTGCACTTGGCTGTTTCTCCCTCCAGTAGCCTAAGAGCAGCGACTGCGTGCGGTCGACTGCTGAATCCTCTTTGCCTCCTCCCCCAGCACTCCCTGCCCGCGTCCTTGCCCTCCCCTGTGCCTGGGACGAATGAGTGGAACAAGGTATTCTAGTGCTGAGCAAATTCATTCTTCAACAGAGAGAGACTGAGGGTTCTCCCGGGGTGCGGGGCTGCACCCGAAGGTGCAGGCATCACATACCCATCATTTTATTTTCTTTCACAAGGTCACTGGCCACACCATATTCTTTGTTTAATCCTACGAATGCTTCTTTTTAAATTTATTCATTTTTTTAACATTGATGCTCATTAACCATCACTGAGTTGTTCAAACTATGTATGTCTGAAACTATGTACGTTTTGTTGTTGGTGGTGGTGTATTTGTTGTTTGTTTGTTTTTGGTACAGGGGATTGAACCCAGGGGTGCTTAACCACAGAGCTATATCCCCAGCACCTCCCCCCCATTTGTAATTTTTGCTTTTTTATTTTGAGACAGGGTTCCACTAAGTTGCTGAGGCTGATTTTTAAACTCACAATCTTTCTGCTTCAGCGTCCTGAGTCACTGGGATTTCAGGCTTGCACCACCAAGCTGGGCTTGTCTCAGCATATTTTTTATCAAGTGGGCTGCATCCCTAACCCACTGCTAGAGAGGTGGATTGGTGCTGGGAGCAAGAGTCCAGGCCAGGGTGATTTCTACTATGACTGGGGACAGCTAGGTTGAGGACTTAGATGCTGGTATATCTGGCAGATAAACAAACTTTGATTTTTGATACTATTTTAAAATGATTAAATCCTGATTAAGACCATGGCATATGATGGCAAAGCCTAGATGCTTTGGTAGAATCATCAGAGCGATTCAAATAAACATATATGATCATTTATACTTCCAAGGAAACATATAGCACAGCTTTGTACATTCTGAGAAACACCTCTGTGGATAATTTGAGGACTTTGGTTTTCTGGAAATGGAAATTTGCAACTTTCCTTCATCATTCATTTTATTTTTGTGTTGTAAGTGATCAACTCCAACCGATCTTCTTCAAGAGAAATCATGAGGGATACGGTGCCCCACAGGATTTTTACCACATAGCAACCAATGGAGTGACCCAAACCAGTTACACCAGTTGAAGACTATGAAATTGTATGCTCCGTGGCTGAGTGTCCCAGAGAACCTTTTACACACTGCTATTCCAAGTGGCGTGAACCCTTCCTGGTGGCATCTCTGCATTCTCTGGTCCTTTTTCTGTGACTCTTCACTGTGGTTGCTCCAACAACAATCACAAACTGACTATGGTGGGCTGAATTTGCCTCCTGGACATGTTTTCTTTAGCTCAGTCAGGAGTTTTAAAAGTTTTCATTGACATTCAGTTGACATTTAGGAATTCAAAATATGTTTAAAAATCACAATTCCCTTGCCAAGTGTGGTGATGCATGCCTATAATTCCAGCGACTTGGGAAGCTGAGGCAGGAGAACCACAAGTTCAAGGCTAGCCCCAGCAACTTAATGAGACTCTGACTCAAAATTTTTAAAAAAGGGTTGGGAATGTAGATCAGTGGAAGAGCAACCCTGGGTTTAAGCCCCAGTAGAGGGAAAAAAAAACCCAAAAAACCCTGGTTTCCATCTTCTAAAAATCAGATCTAGCAGCAGTAGGTATGAATTCCTATATGGACACACTGAGCTCAAATAGGAGCAACTGACTCTTTAATAATATTGCTAATAATAAAAGTAGTAATAGTTCATTGCAGGGTTTTGGGGATTTAGCTCAGTGGCAGGGCACTTGCCTAGCACACTCAAGACTCCAAGGTTGGTCCTTAGCTCTGAAAAAAAAATAAAATAAAAGTTAACTCCATGATAATAACATGTATTATGAGCCACATGCTCTCTTAAATGCTTTGTATATACTACATCATTTTAGTAAATGTAATCTCCCAGATGATACTGGGTAGGAACAAACTACTAAAGGCATATGGAAGTCTAGATGTAAATGTGGTTGTAATTAACCCATAAGAGTTAAAAGTAGTATGGAGTCTGGAGTCAGAATGCATCCCTGTGAGTCGACATGTGCTGTGCTACATGTCACCTGGGAGAACCTGGGCAGCCTGATTGATATTTGAAAACTTTAATTGCACTTATAGGATAGGAAAATAGTCCCTTACCTATGAATTGGTCACACTTTATGGAATTAAGTAAAGTAATAAATTTACTTAATTAATGTTCACTATTATTATTTTATGTGGGTAACTCTCAGCACTGAACATTTCATATGTGTTTAAGAAGAGTCTTAAAACTGATGCAGGATATATTCTCCAATTTCTGACATCTTATAGTTTAAAGGAAATGCTCACAGGCAAAAATTATATGGTTCTTTGTCTAGGAAATAGTGCTTAAGTGCTGTTTAACTGGAGAACACTATTAAATAAAACAAAACTTATGCTTTAATTTTAGTTTTAGTCTTTTAGGAAATACCTTTTGCAAGATTTATTGAGCTATTACTATGTTGTATGTATCATGGTCTCTCTAACATTTTAGCCTGGCTAATAGCAGGAGTTCAAAATAAATATTTGTAGGGTAAGTAAAAGATAAGAATGAAAAGTTAACGAAACTTTGGTCTTATAAACGGTAAGAAATCAGAAATTTTCTGAAAATCAATTCATGTCCAGTAAGCAAACAAAGGAAAACATGTAATCAAGGAAATTTTCCTTGTTAAGATCAGAATGCATCAATACTAATGAAAACAGAATGAAGACCCCTTCTGACATATTTTAAACTGTTTAAAGATAAACATTTGTGCGCTGCAAGCCACAAATGGGTTGAAACTCCAACGAGGACTTTACAAGCCATCTGCTAGTCTCCTAATGAGGGTGGTGACTACCATTGTTTACAGTTAGGCACCAGGGGTCGCGGGGATTTTGTTATAATGGAAACTGCAGTGCATCACTGCAGAAGCCAAAGGCGTCTTTCTTCATGAGGGCCAATTACAAATATAATAAAACAACGCTTGAAAGAATCTCTTGAAGTCCACAGAGAACTCATCTTGGCACAACAAGTACAAACCACAGTACCCACTATGTTTTCATTAGTGAGTCCTGATTACAGAAGCCATATCATATTTAACTTCTAAGAATACAAGGCCACCAAAGGGTCCTTCGCTTCAGATCACTTAATCACAGGATGCTGCTCCAGCCATCTGCATCTCTCAGATGTTTGCGCTGACAATCTATAAGTGGAGTTTGCAAGATCCACAGTGGGGTGTTGGGGGGCGGTGCATGAAACAAGATACTGCTTTAAAATTCTGCCCTCCCGGTGCCCAAAGTGAACTTTTTGAATGAGTTAATTCAGTGTAAAGGTGCATGTGAGAAACTGATTGGTTAGAATCAATCATAGAAATAAAGAAACTGATTAACTTTTTAACTTTTCAAATGTTAACATTAGCATCCTAAAAATGTAGTCTGAATTCTAATTGTTTTGGTCCATGTATGGTGGCAGTATTTCCAGAATCCATTGAAGGAAAAAAAGTGGTCTGTGGCATTAGTTGATGACAACCTCATCTATTCATCTGTTCATCTATCCTCAGCACCAGATTAGGAAAATCTGAGTCAGTACGAAGGGATTGTTCTGTAATTCCTTGCTGGTAATAATATCAAAACCTGAGTCAAAAATGAGGAAAGTTTTCTTATTTTGTTAATATTTCCTGTTGATAGTAATAATGAGGAGACTACAAGAAGGAAAAATATCTCACTTATTCCAAAGCCTTGTGCATCAAAATAAAAAACCACTAAGTGATATATATCTGCCTTGGGAACAAATAGTCAATAAAATTTTGAAAATTAAAGAGAAACAAGGTGGACTAACACAAGTAGAGTTGAATAGACTTGAAACAGAGCCCCTGAAATTGTGCTAAAGACATATCAGAAAGTATATGTGATAAATGTGGCATTTGAAATAAGTGGAGAAATATTTAATAAATAATACTCAGATCACAAGTTAACATTTGGGGGAAGAGAGAGATCTTTATATCATATGCTAAAACGAAGTCCAGAGAATGAAATAATTAAATGTAAAAAGTGAAACCCAGAAAAAAGTTTTTAAAATGTAGGCAAATAATTATATAGGTTGAGCATCTCTTTTGAAATGCTCAGCATCAGAAGTGTTATGGATTTTGGATATTTTGGGATTTTGACATCTTTGTGTATACTCAATGAGATATCTTGGGGATGAAACACAGAAATCATGCATTTTTCATATATACCATATACACATAGCCTGAAGGTAATTTTATAAAACATTTTTAATAATGTTGTACAGGAAACAGAGTTTTACGATGTGGAATTTTCCACCCGAGGCATCATGTTGGAGTTCAAAACATTTTGCATTTTAGAACACTTTGGATCTTGAACACTCAGGTTAGAAGTCATCAATCTGTATTATCTCTGGGGTGAAGAAGGCAGAAACAGCAGTGTGGCTCACAGACTACTCGTTGTCCCTAGCAGCCCACTTAGGCTACAGAGGAAAAGCCGTAGTCGATTTTGTTCATACACATGCCATAAGTTTGAAGGTAAGATAAACTATGATTTTTCACAGAAATGCCATTAAATTTCCAAAAATAGGTTTGGAGGTTGCACATAGCTACAAACTATGTTGATTATTTTTGAGGGATCTACCATCCAGTAAACAGTGCATGCTACATTCTGGTTTATGGGTTTCCAAACAATTTTCATCATACTGTTCGTTACACGTGTTTGTTGGTTGGTCGTAATTATTTTTGTTTTGTTTTGGTACTGAGGAATAAACCCCGGGGCTCCTTACCACTGAACTATATCCCCAGACCCTTTATTCCTTATTTTGAGACAGTCACCCTAAGCTTCCCAGGCTGGTCTTGAACTTGCCATCCTCCTGTCTCGGCCACCTAGGTTGCTGGGTTTGCAGGCGTGTGTCACCATCCCTGGCTGAATACTTTTTCTCTCATGTTACATTTTAGTTTTATTTCATAAAAGTGGATTAGTGGCTCAGAATGGCTTCTTGAGGCATAAAACCCTCAATAATATGAGATAATAACATATACACTGTGACTCAGAAGAACATCATCCACATTTATAATAAACAAGACTGGAACAAATGCGGAATGTGAATTTGTACAAGCAGAGACAAATCGAGGAAGGTGATTATTTCACACAAGTATTGGAAAAGGAAAGTGTGAATAGAATGGAGGATGAGGAAATTCTGAAGACTGGATTTCATTCAACAAGTGGTCCTTCCACTTTTGGTTCTCAGTGCATTGTCTGAATTAAAATTTTGTCACATAAAGGCACAAAGCCATTCAGACATTTGAATGATATTTAATACAAATTTAGTGACCTTTCTGACATCCACATGAGGTTTTCAGGAATGAAAAAAAAACAAAACAAAAAAAACAAGGTATTGCTTTCCAAGCAAGAAATTAATCAACTGGATCATGAAAGGTTAGGAAGGGATAGTAATAACAAGTATCAGTAGCATGACCATTAGGAAACATAAAACTAACCCTTAAGTTCATGTGTAAGGAGAAAGCAAAACAATTCTTGGCAAAATATCTCTATCAAAGTCACTGGTGCAGGTCTGGAGCCATAGCTCAGCAGTTACAGCGCTTGCCTGGCATGTACAAGGATGCGGGTTCAAACCCCAGCATCACGTACACAACAAAGTGTCAGAGCAACAAAAGCCACATGAAAACTAAATAAAATTGATTTTCTCTTTCTCTCCCTCTCTCTCTTTCTCTCCCTCTCTCTCTCTCTCCCTCTCTCTCTCTCATTGTGTCCATCTCTCTTTTTTAAAAAAGTCACTAGTGAGTTGGGCACATTGGCACACACCTATGGTCCCAGCAACTCAGGAGGCTGAGGCAAGAGGACAGCAAGTCTCAGTAATTTAGTGAGACCCTGTCTAAAAATTAAAAAAAAAAATAAAAAGGGGTAGGGCTGTAGCTCCCAAGTACAGTGGTAGAGCACCCCTGGGTTCAGTCCTCAGGACTGGAAAAAATAAGTCACTGGTGGAGGGGCTGGTGCAATGGCTAAGTGGTTACGGTGCTTGCCTGGCATATATGAGGATGTGGGTTTGAACCCCAGCACCACATACATACCGAAGTATTGGAGTGATGAAAGCCACATGAAAAACTAAGTAAAATTGATTCTCTCTTTCTTTCTGTCTCTTAAAAAGCGAAGAAAGTCACTGGTGGACACCATATTAGATCAGTAGCAGCCAAAGTGAGGGAGTAAGTACTACCATGTCCTCCTGCTGGCGGTTCTTTTTCTTCCCTGTTGGATGGGAGAATGGAGTCAGAGCACAGATTCACTCCTAGCATGCATGTAAGTACATCTTTGGGGCACTCTGTGACTTTTGATCCTATTTGTCTCTGAAATTCACACTAAGCAGATATTTTCCTGTTTTGTTAATGATTCTTTTGTGAGCGATAGGGTCCTTGTGATCACAGGGGCTTTGGGAATCAAAGCTGACAGAGTATGAGCTATACATGATCCAGAGAGGGGTCGGTACAATATGAATAAAAAGGAAATATCTAAATGCCAACACTCTACCACTTCAGTTATGGAGAACATTTGGTGGACAAAACGAAGCCTTTTGACATCAGTTAAGTGCTGAAGGAAATAGTAGAATACATGAAGACAATCAAAATTTGTTGTCCTTACAATAATTATGCCCATCTACTTCTGACAACGAAATGCTGCCCCATGGCCTCTACTATTTTTGCCACTAAATATACACCGTATAAGAAAAAAGACAACGTGTGTAGCCTGCTTTTCTACACTGAGCTATACCGGTTATTTAAAGGAAATATGACCACAGAAAGTTTTATAATCTTTACACAACTTTCACAATCTACTTAAAACCCTTAACAACCATTTCATGACTGCCCGTGACTTGTTGCCAAAAATTTAATAGGAATAAATTTGCAACTATCTCAAGCTGACAATCTCAGCCAGACTGTGACAGTCTTGTTGGCTTAGCCTCCTAGAGAGCAGTGAGTATATACTTGAGCCAGAAAAGCTCACCGTGTTCTCAAGGATTATGTTCTAGCCTAATATGCAGAACTAGCTGACAAACCGCCAAATACTGGCTGTCCTTCCTGAGAACGTGAAACGTAGTAGCAATACACCAGAGTGTGAGGATGACATGGTTCTGGGGCAGGCAGAGAAAGTATACTGTAGTTCATCCCATATCAGTGGGAACTGGGCCTCCTGATGGGTATTGAGTGATGGTATTTTCCAGTCAATACCTACGTACCGTATACACAGTCTGGGTTAATCTTAAACAACAACTAAAATTGGAGTATTAAATGATTAATTTTGTGATGGCCCAATGCCATCTGCCTTGATTCATCCAGATTTTGCAGGGGTCAGATTTCTAAATTAAATGGGAGCCCATTGGTGAATTATAAGGAGGCCATTTTTGAACTATTTAATGCCGCTCTGAATGAGATATTTACAATCATGGTCAGAGGGATTAATTGTATGAAATTCTACATGGATTTCCTACTCCTAGTTCTTATTTCTAGGAATCAATATGAGCATTCTGCCAGCTTCCAAGTCCAGTCATCCTGACTATGAATTCTGGAACCAAGGAAATGATACTGGGGGTCAGAGTGTAGGCAGGATCAATGGCGGAGTCCCTTGGGGAGGTTGGCAGGATCTGTGACTCAAGGTGAGACATCTTATCAAGGATTTTATTTATTTTCTGACACCTATTCTTTACAGGGAGCCACAATGATATCTGGCTGTACTCAAGAGCCCTGCCTGCATATAAGATTCAGGTATTCCTTTCTTTCAAGCATATGGCACAATTGGCCATAGTTTCTTTGGGGAAGCATAGGGTAATCCACACTGAAATGACTGTGCTCTATGTACTGCATATACAGGGTCCTTTCTCTTGAGGACTGATCTCTTCTTTAGTCAATGAGTTCTGGGTCCAAGATTTGACTTCGGTTTTGAAATTGCGCAAGAGATTGCAACTTTTCACTAGGGATGACTGACTTTGGCCTTCTGATCATCCATTCTTGATTTCTTCTTAAAGTTTATAACTGCACTAAGATTTTGAGGATGTCCTATGAGAACACTCTTGCTGGCTGCCCATGGTAGAAATACCATGTTCTATTAGTTGCCTGCTCAGATCTTCCCTGGATGTCATTCCCAACTTACTATCCTTACCACACCCATGCCATCTATTTCTGATGACAAAATGCTGCCCCAGGGCCCCTGCTGTTTTTGTGATTCTATTATCCTCATTGTTCCCAGAAACACCAGTTCTATGCCATCATCTTCTTTCAGGCCTGACTGACATAAGAGAGACCCACCAATGACACTGTGTCCTCACCAGTGCATTCCTAATGTCCTTCACAAATGAAGTGTCCTTCCAAGTCCCAGTCAATTGACCTCATGTAACAGACCTATTCTAGCAGGTCTGCCTCTCTGAGCCTTTTGATTTTCTCCATGATGATCCCTGCAGTTCTGCTATCTATATAGTTCATTTCATGTAAGTCAATATTTTTTCCAACTTTCAAAGTTATCTAAGTAGTGTATTATACTGCCTCCTTGGACCCTTGCAAGGGAGCTAGGTCCTAAGTGGTAGCAAAATGTCCCCTTATTGACAAACTCTCCCTTACCTAGCTTCACATTCCAACATTTTGATCCAACACATCACAGTTTGCTCCAGGAATACCCACCAGTGTTGATCAGGCTCTGAGCAACTTTGGTGTAGACTCTTCTCCTCCCTTAGCAAGATGTGCCTGTTGTGCTGACATTTGACTTTATTATTATTATTATTGGTTCGTCATCGTCTTACATAACAAAGTGATTCGTTGGTTCACATTCATACACACATATGTATAGACAGAGTTGCTTAAACCTGATCCTTGTCCAGAATCTCCCCCCTTCTCCCACTCTCTGATCTCATGACTCCTCTGTAGTTCCCCCAAGTTACAAATATAAATAAATGACCATATACATGTCATTTAAACATGAAGTTACTAGATTTATACATCTGCCTGAGTGCATTTGGGGTTCTCATGGGGTTCTCAACTGCACTTTCCAGTATTGGCCACCCCACTTTTTAGTTTCATCCTATCTTAGGTTTTATTCTGGATTCCACATATGAGAGAAAACATTCAACCCTCAACCCTTAAGTTTCTGGGTTTGGCTTGTTTCATTCAGCATGATTTTTTTTCCATTTCCGTCCATTTATCTGCAAAAGCCATGATTTCTTTCCAAATATATATATAAAAAATATATATATGTATATATTTATTATATATGTATATATATTTATTTATTTATGGAATGCTTCACAAATTTGCATGTCATCCTTCCACAGGGGCCATTCTCTATATCATTCCAATTTTAGTATACCTGTTGCTGAAGCGAGCACCTGACATTTGACCTTAATTGTAGATTTTGTGAACAGGAGCAGAGGTGCAGACACATTCCAAGAAGGACAAGCATCATTATGACTCCAGACTCTTCAAGAAATGGGAACCCTGTATCTTCTGACAAGGTGGCGTGGGCCACTTCGGCTACCCAAGAGAGTCCGGGGAATATAGGGGTTTAAGTTTTTCAAGAGCAAGTAGATACTAGATATTCTGAAGGTCCTGCTCCTTCCCTATCACAGCCTTGAGTGTATGTATCATCTCAACAAATCAATTCTTGGTTCTTTTCTTTCATGTCATAAATAAAGCATTTATTGAGGGCATTAGGCTGAATTTTTGCCTTCTTTCATGGCGCGCCAATGTATTTTAGGAAGCAGAAAATGTACATTAAAACTAAGGCTGGGAGTGTGGCTCATTGGTAGAGCGCTTGCCTAGCAGGCCTTGGATTTGATCCCCAGCACAAATAAATAAATAAACAAACAATCAAAGGAGCATTTAAGCCAATACTCTGAAGTCACTACCCCTGCTCCTGAAGTAGAAACTTCCCAATGCAGATCTCCCTTCATAAGGAGCAGGACATAAAGGGAGGTTTAGTGTTTATCCTGCACTGTCATTCCAAAACTGCTGCTCTTCTCTTGCACAATCCTACCTTCACATTTCTAGGCCACAGACTTTGCTCTTTGTTGTTACATTTCTGTTCTCTTCTTACCTCTAAGATTTGTCGCATTCAGCTCACTTACCATGGAACCACCTTGGCTGCCTTAAGCCAAGGTTCAGATCTGCTGTTCAGATCTGCCACCCTGGGGCTGTCCCAGATTAAATTTTGGCTCCTTGGCAGCCAACTCAGCAGTTGAGCTGTGTGGATCTGTGAACTCAGGAACAAGCCAACATTGTGAAAAACCTAGCAACTAGTGAATCTGTTCGATTTTTGCTCAGGACACTGCAGTGTGTGTTTGGCAAACGTATTAGGAACTAGAGACCCATCTCCAACTAAAAGAACAGGCACTGTAAATAGCAAGGGTGTGGGAAGGCAGAAACCAACTCCAGGAAGACAATGGTCTCCACAGTCAGTGAAATGAAGATGTGTGTTCTCAACAAAAGATGAAGAAATCCCCATTGAGTTAGATGTCCTGCTTGTAGCTCCTGTGACATCCTTCTTGGTGCTCCTGAGATCTCACTCTCTTAGCTTTCTACCCATCCCAGTACCTAAGGATTTATTGTCTTTGCCTTGCAGAGACAGCCATGTCTACACACCTCCCGACGTCTATCTGGCCCCCTCTGCAACCTGGATGGGAAATGCCTTCCTTATGTGGAAAGGCAGGAAACATTCCTGATGAGAAATGTCCACAGCTCAAACATATGTGAATCCAGGAGAAGCCGAGGAAACAGGCCAAACCACAAGAAGCTGGGAGCTGGGATAATTTCTGCCAGATCAGACAGACAGAGGAAGCAGCCAGGACACTCAAGCACCAAGAGAACTGGGCAGGGGCTTCAGAAAGCAGTATGTGGCCAGTGGTTCACAGATCTTAGAGACCACAAGGACCTCAAGGGCATCGAGACCCTGAAAGAAGAAGGAACAAGGCTGAACTCCCTGCTATCCTTAGGTTTGGAAAAGTAGGATTTTTTTTTTAAAGAGGAAATAGAATACTTGCAGAAGAAAAAGACTCAGGAAATTTTAAATTAAATGGTTGCAAGGTAGGCCTTGGTCCTAAGCTATATGTAAGAGCAGATTTTCAAAGGACCACGTGGTCCTTGCTGTACTTTAGGGATAAAGCATACATCAAAACATGGTGGAGCTTAGAGTTAGAGGAAACAGATGCTGAGATGTATAGAAAAGACCTGAAGACTGTGTAATCCCAGCTTTATCTTACGCTAAAAATATTGGTAACTTGGTCCAATATTCCCACACTCGATACAGCTGCCAGCCAGCACCAGTCAGCTATGTGAGTCCGCCGTCCTGGAAGTGGATCCTCCAGGCCCAGCCAAGGAACCACAGTCAATGTCAAGTAGAACAGAGATCCGCTATTCCCTTTAGACTCTGCCAAACTGCCTAAATAAATAAATAAACTTGTTGATTTTAGCCACAACATTCTAGGATGGTTTGATACATTGCAATAGATACCCCAAATCATCGTTCATTATTTCTTACTTCTGTTCCTTGCTCTGTGTCCCTGTTGCTACTACTCACCTATTTCAGGTCCTCCTTATGTCTGACTGCAACAGATCTACTGGTTTTCTGCTTTGCTTTGCTTTTTCCTCCTTCCCATCTCCTGCTTCCCAAAGCTATATTCCTAATCTATTCTTCAGGGTGATTTTTCTAAAACATAAATCTACTCAAAATCCTTCAGTGGTTACCCTTTTCCTTTAGTATGAAATTCAATCTTCTGAACAGGTCATAGAAGATCTTATATAATTGGTATCCTGCTTATTTATTCAGCTTTCAAAACATCTCTCTCCTCCACTAAACTGTAGACACATGACCTTCTTGAGCTCCCCGGATGGGCCATATATTCTCAGGTTTCTGTGTCATCTGAAGATGCCCATCCACTTTGAATGCCATTGCTCCCTCTTTGTTCACTCTAGCTATTATGGATGGTAAAACTCAGTTCAGGTGGCATCTCTTGTAGAAAATTTTTCTTTCTCCCTCTCCTCTTCCCACTTCCATCTTTCTCCTTCCTCCTCCTTCCCACTACTACCCTAGAAAAGGTGACTTCTCTGTGTTCCCATACAACCCTCTGCATGCTTCTTTATAGCTTCATAACACTGGTACAGTTTTATGCTTATTTTCCATCCTCCACTCTATTATTTTAGGTTTTCCAGTGGTAAGAATGGGGTCATGAATCCCCAAAGCACAGCACAGTGACTGAACAGCTCAAGTAGGTAGAGTTTAGAATATTTTGCTGGGTAAATGAATACAAGTTATTGTACATGGCACTTTCATTTATTGTCCATCTTGCCTGTATTCTCTGGTTCTGGAAACATTACTGCCGATGCCTGTTGGAAAACCACTTTTGTGCCAGTCTATATATGAGGTTTGCATGGGACTGATCCCGTGGGGCTCAAGCCAATCACCAAGTCTCAGCTCCCTGGCCCCATGATTGCTTCAGGGGTGGGAATTTAACCCAAGTGGAGCCAAAAGGACATGAAAGCACTTGTTGAAGCTTAAAGGAAAGAGGATCTTTCACTCTTTTTTATTAACATTTTTGTTCATGATTTACAGTCTTTGCACTCTATTAATTTTGGTGCTCCAAAGATATGAAGCTTGCAGTGGCCTTCCCCTGTAGCATCTTGCAACTGGGAAGGGAAAACTCATAGCTTCTGGAATTGAGGCCAGGAGAGGCCACATAAACACTGAAAAGATTGCTAAGCCAGAGTAAGCACTTATGGAGAGGAGAAATCTGTTGACATGATTTCATCTCTCAGGAAGGCCAGATGGAAGTCAGACCCAATTGGACATCTCTCCTGTGTGGAGTGGTAGTTTCTCATTTTGGTTTAAGTGAGGTGCAACATTTTATCATGGTGTCCACCCTAAAGAAGTTAATGGTGTAGCAAAAATCAGTCATAGTTTGTGATAATCAACCTAGTTATTTAATACTGTTCAGTTTTACACATACTGTGTAATTGTATTACCTTCCCTACTAGATGGTCTGCTCTTTTGGGTCTAGGTCTTAGGTCTTCTCCACAAGAATGCATATTTATAGAGGACACTAAACGTATACTTCATGTATTGAGTAGAAATTAAACCAAGACCAACTAAATGAGAACAAGCAGAGGCTACTTATTCAGCACTTGCTGTAACAAGGGAGTGAGCCACCATTATTTATGGCTTGGCAGAGACTCAAAGGCAGGCAGAGGAGAGTGAAAGCTTCATAGTGGTAAAAATGGAACACCTTGGATGTGCCTTTCTTGGAGGCTGTTAGCGTGGGGGAGCCCCAGACAAGCTAAGTAAAAGTGGAGTATCCTACAAGATTGCTTAGGGGTGCTCTTTCTTCATTTGGTCAAAGGGCTAGAAGCAGGGACTAAATCTAGGGAAGTTATTAATCAAGTCCTGGCCATTCAGGCCAACTATTAGAGAAGCTGTTATTTGGCTTCCTGTGTTGTTACTGGAGATAACAATCTGACTTCCTTTAAGTCTAACTTATAGAAGGGGACCTGCGCTCATTGCTACAGCGTGATCAGATCTCGGTTTTATATGTAGTTTGACAACACTCTGTATAGTCAGTCTCTCAACTGATTGAATCTGCTTTCCCAACCTACATCAAGAAATAGGCTTTCAAGGGCTGGAGCAGTGGCTTAGCAATTGGAGTGCTTGCCTGGCATGTGTGAGTACCCAGGTTCAAACTCTAGCACCACATACACAACTAAGCATAGGCGAAACAAAGGCCAGATGGAAAAATAAAAATAAAATTGATTCTCTCTTTAAAAAGATACAGACTTTTCAAGAATAGATGAGAAATGGTCTTTCTTGCAAAAACTTTTTTTATACATGTCTACTGTTTGTAATGGCTTAAGGGCTGATTGAAATCCAATCTGGATTCAGAGAATCAAATCCAATATTGTGATATTTCAGACAAACTCATAAAGAAAAAACAACTCTACCCAGAACAGCCACACAATAATCAGTTCACGGAGGCTGCATCTAGCGGTAAGAAAAAGAAACTGCAAGGACATTTCTCAGCCTGAGTTCACATGAAGTGGAAAAATAAGTGGAGATTAGGAATGATGAAAGCCCTCCTTAGGCAGAAGTTCTGGTGAATTGTTGATATGTCTCACATATTAGATGATGGTACCAAAGTTAGATATTACCTGAGTAGAGCCATATGTCCAGGGCTCAGAGTTATACTTCTAGGCTGAATTTAAGAAATTTGAAAAGTGCACCGCAAATTTCTTAGCACAAGAGGAGCAAAATTCTAGAAAAGGTTTAACCTCTGACACAATCTCTTCCCCTCCCTTTTTTTTAAGAGAGAGAGAGAAAAAAATCAATTTTATTTATTGTTTTCATCTGGCCGTTGTTTCCCCAACTCTTAGTTATGTACGTGGTGCTGGATTTTGAACCCAGGTCCTCACACAGGACAGGCAAGCACTCCAACCACTGAGCCACCATCCCAGCCCCCTGTTGCCCTTTTAAAAATAGAAAGCTTGGCAGGTATGGTGGTGCCCACCTGTAATCCCATCTGCTTGGTAGGTTGCGGCTGGTAGAACACGAGTTTGAGCCCGTTCTGGGCAACATGGATTCTTGTCTCAAAAATAAATAAACACATAGAAATAGAAAGCTTAGGGGCTGGAGCGGTGACTCAGCGGTTACGGTGATTGCCTAGCATGCACAAGAATATGGGTTGAAACCCACGTACACAACAAAGTGTTAGAGCAACAAAATCCACCTGAAAAACTAAATAAAACTGATTACTTGCTTCTCTCTCACTGTCCCTCTCTCTTTAAAGAAAAAGAAATAGAAATCTTATTAGCAAGAAAGACTCTTGATCACCATTTTGACAATGTTACAGCTACATTTTCACAGTATATGTTCGTAAACTTTAATTACTAGAACTAAAAGGGAGCAGCACATATGGTAAGACTATCTTAAAATGTAAAGTGACAGATGTCCATAAATATTAAAATTCTGTAATTATCAGTATAGTTCATCAATTATCTGTCATTGGATGTTAAAAATAGGAGTGATATTTATTCACAAACATTCAGCCTTCTAATGAATAAGACCTCATATGAGAAAAATAGGATATACCAAGCTGAGGCCCTTTTAGGATATTATTTTATTTTTAAAAACCATGCAATCAGAGGCTGGAGCGGTGGCTTGGCGATTACGGCACTTGCCTGGCATGCGCAAGTACTTGAGTTCAAACCCCAGCACCACGTACACAACACAGTGTCTCTCAGGAATGAAAGTCACATGAAAAACTAAATAAAGATTGCTTCTCTCTTTCTCTTTCTCTCACGGTACCCTCTTTCTTTAAAAAAAAAAAATCATGCAATCAGAAGTATTGTGTTGATTTTTAACACACTTTCATAATGTGTATTAACGTGAATATCACAGACCAGAGCTTAATTTGGATTTAAGTGTACTTAATTTCCTTGTTTCCATAAATCTGTTCTACTAGATTCAAATTGCCATTTTGTTCCATTCTATTTTTCATTTAGTTTATCTTTTATTATATAATTTCTCCCTTTCTTATTTCTTGTAAATTTCACCTTTTTCTATTTCCCAAATCATTCGAAGCTTTTATATATTTAATGTCCAACCATCTAAAATGTGATCTCTACAATAGTCATCTTGTTCCCTCCGACTTAAATTTTTAGTGATATTTGTTTTCTTTCTGATCATCTCTTTTTATGAACTTTCTTTCAGTTTTTTTTTTTCATTTAACATCCAGATGATCCAAAAAACAAAACACAAAACCAGGTTTAGGGAATTCTATTACAAACACCTGCCAGCTCGATACTAAGTTTTTCTTGTCATCTTGCCAAATTTGCTTCATATGTTTACTTTCTTGGGAAATAAAAAATTAGGTTAAAGAAGTTCTTTTCCTGTTTTAGTGCAAACATGCTTTCACGAGTGACACTGAATGTTAAAAAAAAGCTATTGCTATCTTTTCCGGAACATTCTCCTCGTTTCTCTTTGAATATGTTAATATGACAAACAACCTGAACACAGTTTTAAATTTTAAACTATATTTGTACTTTGGGATAAAAGGAACCTGCTTGTGGTATATTCTTTTATTTATATGTAGCTGAAAGTACATTTGCTAAAATTTAGTTAGGATTTTCTTTTTTTTTTTAAGAGAGAGAGAAAGCTGGAAAGAAAGAATCAATTTTATTTTCATTTTTTTTAATCTGGCCTTTGTTTCTCCGACACTTAGTTGTGTATGTGGTGCTGGGGTTTGAACCTGGGTCCTTGAGCATCCTAGGAAAGTGCTCCAACCACTGAGCCACCGCTCTAGCCCCTTATTTAGTAACTATATTCACAAATGAGATTGATGGATAGATAGTTTAGATAGATAGGTAGATGATGGATAGATAGATACTGGGGACTGAACCCAGGGATGCTCTACCACTCTCCATCCCATAGACCTACCTTTCTTTCTTTCTTTCTTTCTTTCTTTCTAAGAGAGAAGGACAGTGAGAGAGACAGAGAGAGTCAATTTTTATTGAGTTTTCACATGGCTCTCATTGCTCTGACACTCAGTTGTGCATGTGGGTGCTGGGGTTTGTACTCACATACACTCGCATGCCGGGCAAGTGCCATAACCACCTAGCCACTGCTCCAATTCCCTTTTTATTTCTTAATGACAGGGTCTTGCTAAATTATCCAGGTTGCCCTCAAACTTGCCATCCTCCTGCCTCGGCCTCCAGAGTTGCTGGAATAACAGATGCTCACCACCACAGCTGGCATGTACTTTTCCTTTTCGTATTGTTCTAGTCAAGACTGCATTAGTTCATGAAATGAGTTGGGAAACATTCCTTCTCTTTCTACTTAAAAAGAATTTTTTGATTATCCCAAAATATCATTTGTTACGCACGTAACACTTGTAGAGTTGAGTTTTTCCATGGGTTGATTTTTAACTACTGATAAAATTCTTCCATGATTATTGATAGACAGGTTTTCTGCTTCCTTTCCTGTCCCTTTTGATAAGTTATAAGGATTTTAGTAAGCTGTCCATTTAATCTTTTTTTCCTACTTGGTATCATAAAGTTGTGGATAGCATTCTTCTATGGTTTTCAAAACCCTTTCCCTCCCTCTTTGGTAAGAACTTATTTTAGCCCTAGAATTTATCTCATTTTCTCCTGCTCAATCTGGCTTCCTAGCTTTCCCATTTTATTAGTTTATGCAGTGAATCATTTTTGGTCTATAATTTTTTGTTGTTTCTCTGTTTTTCTGTTACTTCAACTTATGTTTTCTACTAATTCTTTGCAACCCCTGTTTTGGGATTTACTGGGCTGTTTATCTCGTTAGTTTTCAATCTTTTCTTTTTGGGGCGGGCACTGGAGATTGACCCTAGGGGCGCTTTATACCACTGAGCTACATTCCCAGCCTTTTTATTTATTTTTAAATAGTTGATCCTTCGTTACATACATCTCTTTTCGTTATTATTTTTATTTTTTTAGGTATACAGCACATAAGATTGTACAAGGGCATAATTATAAAAGCATGCAGTTTAATTTCTAATTCAGTCTCCAGTTTTTCCCCTCCCCTTCCCTTCCGCCTGTCCCTGCCGCCCACATTGTTCTTTACATACACGACAGTAGAATATACATTGACATACTTCAAAAAGCTTCGAGTGTACCTTGTTTTAACCCAGTTCCCAGGGTTTCCCTTCCCCACCCTTCCTCTCACCCGCTGTTCCTGTTAGATGTCCTTGACCGTAGGACAAATTGACATTTTCATAAAAGCATGCAGTATAACTTATTCTAATTCAGCCCCCAGCATTTCCCTCCCCCTCCCTACCCTGCCACCCCATTCTCTTCCTTCTACTCTATTGGTCTTTCTGTTGTTTACTAATAGTTTTTTTTTCATGACTTTTTGACATACATGTCAATGAGATTCACTATGATGTGTTCATATATGTACAAGAAAAAGTTAAGTCAGCATCCTTCCACAAACTCCGCTTTATTTCTTACTTTGAGACAGTCTTGCTTACTTGCCCAGTCTGGCCTCCAACTCTCGAGCCTCCTGACTCAGCCTCCAGAGTCACTGGGATGGCAGGTATGTGCCACCACATCCAGCAGTTTTCAATATTTTCATTTTCACTAATATATAAGTATCTATGATTGTAAATTTCCTACTTACTTTTGATGAACTCCACACATTTTACGTATATTATATTCATGATGTTCAAGCATTTGGGGATTGTGATTTAAAAAAAAAAGCTGTGTTTTGCCTCTAGGATAAGTTATTAAATCATTCTGAGTAGAGATGATGATAGTTCTTACTTGACAGGTTGTAAAGGGGATTAAGTTAGCTAGTACGTGTGAAATGCTCAGAGGACAGCCTGGCACTTAGTAAGTGCTCAGTTACTATTAGCGATTGTCATTCCATTTGGTATTTCATTGTTGTTCATTTTTAGAAGTTTTTTTATTTTTCAAAAATGCAAAATGTCTATTGTTAATTTTAAATCAATTATTGCAGTAAAAGAATATAATCGATATAATAAAAATGTTTTGATCCCTACCCCTACCTAATTTCAATGTCATTTTTCACAGAAACAGGAAAAAAATCCATAAATATATATGGAACCACAGATAGTCAAAGAAATCTTAAGAAAAACAAAGATAGAAGCATCCTATGACTTGACTTCAAAATATATTATAAAGCAATTATAATCAAAACAGCAAAATAATACCATTAGAATCAGACTCATGGGCCAATGGAACAAGGTTAAAAGCTTGGAAATAAATCCAGGATTTTTTGGAGTTTTTTACATTTGTTTTTTTGTTTGTTTGTTTTAGGCTTTTTGTTATTGCAGATTTAACCCAGGGGATCTTTACCACTGGGCAACATCCCCAGCCCCTTTTTTAAATTTTTAAAATTTTTTCGAGACAGGGTCTTGCTAAGTTGCTTAAGGCCTTGCTAAATTGCTGAGGCTGGCTTTGAACTTGCAATCCTCCTGTCTCCCCAGCTGCTGGGATTACAGGCATGCACCACTGTGCCCAGATGAGCAATGTATTTTTGACAAAGGTGCCAAGAACAGATAATGGGAAAGAACAGTATCTTCAATCAATGGTGCTGGGGAAACTGATTATCCACGTGCAGAGGAGTGAAACTGGACCCTTACCTCTCACCATATACAAAAATCAACTCAAAATGGATTAAATGAAAGACCTGAAACTTTTTTTTTTAAAGAGAGAAGGACAGTGTGAGAGACAGAGAAAATTAATTTTTATTGAGTTTTTCACATGGCTTTCATTGCTCTGACACTTAGTTGTATACGTGGGTGCTGGGGTTTAAACCTGTGTACCTGTACATGCCAGGCAAGCACTGTAACCACCAAGCCACCGCTCCAGCCCCAAGACCTGAAACTTTAAAATTAGAGGAAAACATAAGGAGAAAGCTCCACAACACTGTTCTGGACAAGGATTTTTTAACTTTGACCCCAAAACTCAAACAACAAAAGCCATGGACAAATGATATCGCCCCAAACTAAAAAGCTTCTGTACATCAAAAAAATAATTAACAGGGCTGGAGAGGTGGCTTCGAGGTAGAGAGCTTGCCTGGCATGCACAAGGACCTGGCTCAGTCCTCAGTACCACACATACAACTAAGTGGAGGAAAAACAAAAACCAGATGAAAAAATAAAAAATTAACATACTTGGGGCTGGAGCAGTGGCTCAGCCGTTCTGGCACTTGCCTGGCACGCCCAAGTACACGGGTTCAAACCCCAGCACCCATGTACACAACTGAGTGTCGGAGCAACAAAAGCTACTTGAAAAACTAAATAAAACTTATTCTCTCTCTCTCTCTCTCTCTCTCTCTGTCCCCTCTGTCTTTAAAAAAAATGGATAAGGGCTGGAGCGGTGGCTCAGTGGTTTCGGTGCTTGCCTGGCAAGCGCGAGGACCCAGGTTCAAACCCCAGCACCACGTACACAACTAAGTGTTGGAGCAACGGAGGCCATGTGAAAAACTAAATAAAATTGTTTCTCTCTTTCTCTGTCTGTCTAACTGTCCCCTCTCTCTTTAAAAAAAAAATGGATAAAACACCTGAACAGATGCATTTCAAAAAAAGACATAGAAGTGGTCACCCTGAAAATGCTCACTGTCACTAAGCATTAGGGAAATGCAAATTTTAAAACCACAATGAGATATCATCTCACATCTGTTAGAATGATCTTTATCAAAAAGCTGAAAGATAGTGTTGGCAAGGATGTGGGGAACAGGGAACACTTGCACACTGTTGGTAGAAATGTAAAATAGTAGAGTCGTTATGGAAAATGGTGTATGGGTTCTTCAAAAAATTTAAACTAGAATCACCATGTGATCTGGCAATCCCACTTCTGTGAACATATCCAAAGGAATTGAAGTTAATATGTCAAAGTGATAACTGCACTCCCAAGTTCATTGCAGCACAGGTGACAATAGCCAAGATACAGACTCGATCTATGCACCCATCAGTGGGTGAATGGATAAGAATATGTGGTGTATATATGGAATGAAATACTATTCAACTTTTAAAAAGGAATGGAATCCTGTCATTTGTGATAAGATGGATGAATCTAGAGGACATTATGCTAATTTGGCCCAGAAAGACAAATACCACATAATCTCACATAAATGCAGAATTTAAAAGCAGAGAAATAGAGAGTAGAATGGGGGTACCTGTAGCCAGGAGGAGGGGCAGTAAGGAGTTGCTGGTCAAAAGGTACATTTCTACTGAACAGAGGAGTAACTTTTGAGATCTGCTGCATGAGTGACTATAATAATTAAGAATATATGGAGGGGCTGGAGCAGTGGCTCAGCAGTTACGGCACTTGTCCAACATGCGCAAGTACACAGGTTCAAATCCCAGCATTGTGTACCCAACAAAGTGTCTGAGCAATGAAAGCCATATGAAAAACTAAATAAAGTTGATTCTGTCTTTCTCTCTCTCACTTTCCCTGTCCTCCTTCTCAAAAAAAAAAAAATATATATATATATATAGGGTATTTCAAAAGAACCAAGAGAATAAATTTCAAATACATCACTGCAAAAAAAGGTTAAGCAGCATATGTTAATTAGCTTGATCCAGTCCTTCCATGCTTTGCATATGTGTATCATACTTTATAAATGTAATATAATTATGATTTGGCAATTAAAAATAATTTAATAATAAAAAGTTTTTATATTTGTTGGCATTTCCTTTGTGATCCTAGTATATTACATATGTGGCTAAAATTTATGTCTATTCTCTAATTGTGGAACATAGCGGTTTTTACATGACCTTTATATCATGTTTGTTATATCGTTAAATCCTGAAATATCTTTACAAAACATTCAATTTCTCCATCTATCAGTTACAGAAAATGATATGTTAAAATCTGTTCTGATCAGGTATGGTGGTGCACACCTGTAATATCAACAACACAGGCGCTGAAGCAGGAGGATCTCAAGTTCAAGGCAAACCTGGGCAACTTAGTGAGACCTCATCTCAAAATGAAATTAAAAGGGCTGGGAGTGTATCTCAGTGGCAGAGAGACGCTGGGTTCAATCCCCAGTACTCGGGAGGAGGCCCCTCTCCTTGTGGTAGTCATTTTGTGTATTTCTCACATCTTTCTGTCAATATTTCCACTTTATATTTGAGGCTATGTTATAATTTCAGAATTATATATTTAGGTGAATTGCTCCTTGTTCATTATTAAACTATCTTCATCTCCAAAAATGCATTTTTTCTTTAACTCTTAGGTGCCCCAAATTGTCATAATCCTCCAGGTTTATTTTGTTTGGTTTGGTTTCTGGATAGTGTGTTTTTGTTTCACTTTTTTTGATTCTTTACTTTCAACCTTTCTGTGTCCATGGATATCTCTAGTAAGCAGAATACAGCAAGAGCTCAAAAAAAAAATTGCAACTGAATCTAAGTTCATTTACATCTGTTAGAACTGCTAATAAATAGGTGTGCCCAGTAGTATACACCTGAAATTCCAGCAACTCCGGAGGCTGAGGCAGGAGGATCCCAAGTTCAAAGTCAGCCTCAGTAAGGCCCTAAGTGACTTACTGAGACTCCGTCTCAAAATAAAAAAAATAAAAGGTGTTGGGGTTGTGGCTCAGTGGGAAAGCACTGTTGGATTCAATCTCCAATACCACCAAAAAAAAAAAAGAAAGAAAGAAAGAAAGAAGTAGAACTACTAATTTGTTGGATTTATTCCCGTCATTTTATTTTGGTGCTACTCCCCATGCTTCACTTTGCTTCTTATTCTCCTTTCCCATCCAGTAAATTAATCATTTTCATCACCCCTCCCTTCTATTTTCAATTCATGTTGAAGTTATTTGTTCATTTTTATTCTTTAAGGAATATACCCCTAATTTTTTTTCTTTTTACAGAGAATAAGAGTCAATTCTATTTCTTTTTTCATCTGGCTTTTGCTTGTCCAACACTTGGTCGTGTATAAGGTGATGGGAATCAAACCCAGGTCCTCTAGTGCACCTGCAAGCATGTACGGCAGAGCCACCGCTCCAGCCCCTTCCTTAAATCTTCAAGATGGGGGGCTGGAGCGGTGGCTCAGCAGATGGAACGCTTGCCTGATGTACCCAAGGACCCGGGTTAGAACACCAGCACCACAGGTGGGTCAGAGAAACAAAGGCCAGGTGAAAAAATAATCTTTCTTTCTCACTCTCTCCCTCTCTCAAAAACAAACAAAAAAAAATTCTTTCAAGGTAGACATTTGATGTGAAACCAAAAGTTAATCAGTATCCTCTCCCTCTTCCTAGACATCACCAGGATTTAAGAATGAGCTTTTAAACTCCCATAACTTTTTATTATTATTTCCAGCATTTAGTTACAACATTGCTTTTAAACCCTCCAACCAGTCTTTATTGTTCTTTTTCTCATTTGCCAGAGCTAAGTGTCTTGTAGTTTTAGCCAAATATTTATACATTTCTTTGCTTTCCATTTATTCTTGTAACTTGATCTTGTTCTGAGAGCAATATATATATATACATAAAATTATATTTATATATATAAATTATATATATATAATTATATATATATAAATTATAATTTATATATATAATTATATATATATATAATTTTTTTTGTCCTGAAGAGGAAAATTAAATAGCTATTTCAGTAAAGAGTCTGTTAAGATAAATACATTCTCCAGGTATTTCCAAGCCAAGTAATGAACATAAATCAGTGTTCTTGGCCTGGGACCATAGGTTTTTTCCTCATCGCTTTCCCTAAAGTTAGTACTTTTCAAGGGACTCAGGTTTGTGTGGGGATCTTAGCTCCTACCTCACTGACGTTAATCCTAGGCCCCACCTGTGGGATCCACATGAAATGGAAACCCAAGCCCCTATGCACTGAGGGACACTTGGGGCGCCCTGTTTGGACCAAGCGCACTAGCTCCAGTTTTCAGTTCAAGATGGGCCTCTGGGTAATGCTTTCTTGAGCACCCACTTCTACATCCTAGAGGATTTTGGTCTATTTTTATCAACAGTTATAGAAATGTGTTCAAGAAGGTCCACCATGCTGCCAGTGCACAAGGTTTAGATGTACAATTTCCCTCACAAAATTTCCCTTCTGTACTAGGATCACATTTTTAAGTCAAGATCCCTGTGTGACGTCACTGGATAGTAATTTTTCTCTTCTTTCAATAAATATTAAAAATACATTATGTTAAATAGAATCTTTCAAAATAATTATTGATAACAGTTTTTAAGTGAACTCATTTATGTCTCGTTCTCTCAAAACTGGTCAAGAGGTTATTTTTTCATTGACGAGCTTATATGGCCTCTTTCCTTTTCTTATATATGCACAATTTCTGGACAAGTCTGATCCTGTTAATGTTAAGTATGAATTCACTATGAGCATTTAAAATATTAACTGGGGGGTTGGAGCGGAGGCTCAGAGGTTATGGTGCTTGCCTGGCATGCGTGAGTACACAGGTTCAAACCCCAGCACCCACATACACAACTAAGTGTCAGAGCAATGAAAGCCATGTGAAAAACTCAATAAAAATTGATTCTCTCTCTGTCTGTCTCTCTCTCTTACTGTCCTGTCTTTAAAAAAATTTTAAAAATAAAATAAATAAAATATTAACTGTTTCTTTGCCTGCTACACCTTGGACAGAGTGCTAATATCCAGAACATACAAAGAACTAAAAAAGCTAAACACCAAAATCACAAATAATCCAACCAATAAATGGGCTTCAGATCTAAAAAGAAACTTCTCAACAGAGAAAGTCCAGAAAGCCCATAAATACATGAGAAAATGTTCTACATCATTAGCTATAAGGGAAATGCTACATAAGTTGTTGTTTGTAGTTTTTAATCAAAGTGTCTGTAAAAGAATACTGTTGGGCCCCATTCTCCCTTTATAGCTAAGGAGCAAAAGGGATACAGAGAGAAAGTAAAAACCAAAACAGACCCAGAAAAGCTCCCCTGTTGATGTGCCCTTGCAGTGATCAAGATAAAGAGAAAACTTCAGTCATGAAAGTCTGCATCCTCCAAGTGCGGGGTAGCTCACAGAGAAGTCATATGAGATCCTCCTTCCTGTTTCCCACACTGGGGCAAGCAGCCATGCACAGAGCTGCTCTTCTGTGGTTTTTATTATTGCTCCAAACAATAGGAGAGACATAAACGTAGCAGTCACAAAGCAAGCAGGTATAACCAGGACCCAGGTCAAGATATAGCACGGGTGGGGAGAGGGGCTGGAGCGGTGGCTCCGCAGTTGCAGCGCTTGCCTGGCACGCACGAGAACACGGGTTTGAACTCCAGCACCACATACACAACAAAGTGTCAGAGCAACGAAAAGCACATGAAAAACTAAATAAAATTGATTCTCTCTTTTTCTCTCTCTCTCACTGTCCCTCTTTCTTTAAAAGGACGGAAGGAAGGAAGGAAGGAAGGAAGGAAGGAAGGAAGGAAGGAAGGAAGGAAGGAAGGGCGAGCACTGGATGACTGTCACAGAGCAGCTCTCTGCCATGTGTCCTTCCTTCTGCACACCTCCTCCCTCCCTCTGTAAGGAGCCACTAACTACTCTTCTGACTCTTGAGCAATAATTTCTTTGCTCTTTATTTCCCCCATGTATTTTTTCTAGACAACGCAGAATCATTTTGCCTACTTATGAACCTTACGTGGAGCTTTAAATAAAATCACAAGGTTTATATTCTTTTGGAACTTGTTTCCTCAGCATTGGCTCATCCTGGATGTTGTAGCTATAATTCATTTATTATGTTGCAATATAGTAATCGCCGATGACTGTACAACAATCGTTCGATTTAGCGTATTATTGCCTTGCTTTATTTTATCACAGTAACCTCCTCCAAATCTTCTGTATTCACCATTGTGCCTTCCAGTCCCTCCACCACAGTGGGGATCATCTAGCTCTTTAAATACTTTGGACATACCTTATGTTACATTTTGTCTTTGGCACTGAAAAGAATCTGAAGTTGTTTATACTTTACTTGAAATTCTAGGAATGCAAAGAGTTGCTTGGTTACTAATGAATAATATTTAAAAAGTAATTTTTCTCACCTGCTACCACAGCACTCATCTCAGATAAGGCACCAAGAAAGCAGTGAGAAAATTCTTGTGGGTGGAAATACTGATAGCGCCCGATCGGTCACCAGCAGCTCTTCAGAGAAGAGTTTTGAGTTGTATTTAAAGCACATTTTTCTTTTCCACGTTGCACTGAATAATTAATTTTAAAGAAATTCACTTGATCTTTTTTAAATTGTACCTGAAATATGCAAAACAGAAAAGTTAACGTTTTAGCAATGTTTAGGTATAGAATTCAGTGCATTAAGTACCTTCACATTCTTCTGCAACCATCACCATGTCCAGAACCTTTTCATCACCCCAAACAGAAACTGTGCCCTTTAAACACTAACTGCCCATTTCCTCCTCCCCCTGCTCCTGGCAACCGCTGCTCTACTTCCTGTCTCTGAGTGTTTGACAGTTATAGGTGCCTCATATACACGGACTCATA
>PVKS010009450.1:0-40232 GCA_004027875.1 Aplodontia rufa
AAAAAAAAAAGACCTCACAGAACATAAGTACAATATTCAAAATGTCTGGGATTAAATCAGAAGAAAAACAATATAAAAGTGATTTGGATACAAGAAGAATTTTAAACAAAATGAATGGGATTATGGATATTCCCAATGACATAGTTATTCAAAATTTGTCCTATACTAAAATATAGTTATATATGCTTATCCAGGGAGCTTATAGGACACCCAGTAGGCCTAATCAAATGAGAAGTTCACCAAGACACAACATATTCAAACTAAATAACAGGAAAATCAAGGAAAGAGAGAGAAACACCAAATCACACTCAGAGGCAAACCAACAAGGCTCACCTCTGACTTTTCAACTCAGACCCTAGAAGCAAGAAGATCCTGGAAGGAGATATTTCAATCTCTGAATGACAACAACCTGCAGCTGAGAGTACTATACCAGCAAAACTCAGCTTTATTTGAAGGGGAAATAAGAATATTTCACAATAAGTTCCAATTTATAGCATTCATGAATAGTAAATCAGCATTCTCAAAGATACACTCCAGGTAGAAGAATAAGAAAACATTCCTTAAAACTAACAGAGGAAATTCAGTAAAAGTATATGCTATGAAAAAGACAACTAAGGCATAACTGAACTCACTAATAAAACTTGATTACTATGAACTACAACCACTTAACTATTCTAACACTGAATGTGAATGGTCCGAGTGCACCAATCAAAAGTCACAGATTAGCAGATTAGATAAAAAAATCTAACAATATGCTGATTATAGGACACCCCCATCTTACAGTCAAAAACATCCACAGATTGAGGGTGAAAGAATGGGAAAAAAATTATCAGCTTACAGCCCAAGAAAGGAAGCAGGTGATGCAGTACTTATATCCAAAAAAGTACTTTTCAACCGAAATTTAATCACAAGAGATAATGAAGGCCAAAATATCATAGTAAAGTGAACATTATTCAGAAAGCTATAACAATAGTAAATAGTTACGCTCCAAACACCAATGCTCACAAGTATGTGGAAAAAGCACTCCATGACATAAAACCACTTATGGACCCCAACATAATAATACTGGGAGACTTTAATATTCCTCTTTCACCCATGGTAATATTCCTGTGTAACCAATAGATATATTATCAAAGCAAATAAACAATAAAGATATCTCCAGCCTAAATGATCCCATAAATCGAATGGACTTAACAGACAACTATAGAATATTCCACTCCAAATTTGCTGAATATACCTTCTTCACAGCAATGCCTTGTTCCTTCTCCAAAATATAACAAAAAATCAGCAAATATAGAAGTAGATATTATTCCATGTGTCCTATCAGACCATGATGTCATGATTTTAGCAATTAACAGCAAAAATTATAACAGAAAACACATACATACATGGAGATGGAATAATACCCTATCAAATGAAGAAGGGAACCAAGAAGACATAAGAGATGAAACCAAGAAGTTTTTAGTAGCAAATGAGAATGGAAAAAATCCCGAATAAGTAGGATTATTTCCCTCCTCAAATCCCTACAAAAGGAAGAACAATATAATCCCAAAGTCAGCAGGAGGCAGGAAGTAATGAAGATCATAGCTGAAATCAATGAAATCAAAACACAACAAGGGGCTGGCCTGGTGGCTCGGTGTGAGTGAGTACACAGGTTCAAACTGCAGCACCCACATACACAATTAAGTGTCAGAGCAATGAAAGCCATGTGAAAAACTTGATTCTCTCTGTTTCTCTCTCTCTCTCTCTCTCTCACTGTCCTCTCTTAAAAAAATAAGAAAGAATTGATGAAATAGTCTATATTCTTCTACAGAATAATATGGAAGACAAGTCTGTATGATCTTAGATTTGGCATTAACTTTTTATATATGATACCTGTTATGGCTCAGTTATGAGATGTCTCCAAAATCTCATGTGTGAGACAACACAAGAAAATTCAGAGGGGAAATGAGATTATATTAGGTATGAATAAATCAGTCAACTGATCCACTGATATGGATTAACTGGGTGGTAATTGTAGGCAGGTACAGTGTGACTGGAGGAGGTACATCCCTGGGAGAGTGACTATGGGTTTTATGTTTTGCCCCTGGTGAAGGGAATTCTCTCTACTTCCTGATTGCCAGGTCCTGAGCAGCTTTCCTTCAGCATACTCTTCCACCATAATGTTCTGCCTCACCTGCATCAAGAGCAATGGAGTTGGCCATCTATGGACCTTAAACTGTAAGTGTCTCTGAAACTGTGAATGCCAAATAAAATCAACTTTTCGTTCTCTAAAGATTTTCTCATCAGGTCACTGTGATGAAATAGCTGACTGAAACAAAACTGAAGGCATCCTTGATGAAAAATTGATATGCTGGACTTGAGGAAAATGAGAAGATATACCACAGACTGGGGGAAATAATTTGCAAGATATATTTAAGAAAAGATTGTTATCCATATATACAATGAATTCTTAAAACTCAAAAAAGAGAGATATATTAACCTAATTTAAAAATTTGACAAAGGCTTGAACAGAATGTTTACCAAAGACACTAAATAGACAAGATATATGACTATAAAAAGATGTTTACCATTATATGCCATTAGGTAACTGCAAACTGAAACAACAGTAAGATACATCTATACTCCTACGAGAATGTCCAAAATTCAGACATCAACAATGCTAGATGCTGGTAGTTGCTGGCATTCATTTCTAATGTGAAATGAAAATTCCTTTAGAAGACAGTTTGGGGAGCCTGGAGTGGTGGCTCAGCAGTTGGAGCATTTGCCTGGCAAGTGCAAGGACCCCGGTTCAAAACCCAGCACCATATATACAACTAAGAGTCAGAGAAATGAAAGTCAGAAAAAAATTAAATAAAATTTAATTTTATTTAAATTAAAGAAGAAGAAGAAGAAGAAGAAGAAGAAGAAGAAGAAGAAGAAGAAGAAGAAGAAGAAAATTGAAGGCAATTTGAGTTTGGCAGGTTCTTGCAGTATAAGTACACTTGTCATATAATCCAGAAATTATGCTGTTTGGTATTTGCACAAAGCATCTTAAATCTTGTGTCTAAATAAAAACCTGCAAACAGATGCTCTTAGGAACTTTATTATAATTACCAAAGAAGTCAAGATGTCCTTTGATGAATCAATAAGGAGCAGTGCTCCATCAACACAACAGAAACAAAAGCAGATGCAGATGTAGACATAGAATCCACTCCATAGCAAAATTATTTTATTTTGCTTATATTATTACACCAAATTAAACAGTAATGAACACAATTTTAAGAGTTTCTAATGAGTTGAAAACCAAGAACTGAAAACTATCATATTTAAAACGAAGATCCATTTACCTTTCACATTTTAAATAAATGTTCACTAACACATTTACTAATTGTTTAAACATTTCTTTTCCCACGATTCCATTTCTCCCAAATTTATCAGTCTTTGTATTTGCTGTGACACTGTTGTCACAATGTTGAAATTCAATCATCATAGCAGATGGCTTCCGTTAGTGCATCACCAGCTTCTAATATTTAATTCAGTGAAAAGTTAAGCTGTAAAGATGAAATACAGATGAATTTAGATTTTAAAGCAAATATAGCTTATTTGATGTGTTAGAATATCAAAATCATGATTATGAGAAGAGCTAACTAATTCTTTGAATCAGGAACATTTCATATTAACTGTTTTTACAAGTTTCTATGGCTAAAATCAAAACCTGCTTGAAAATTCTAATTACAGATTAGAATATGGAAAGCATGTGCTGATCTGGAGAAAAATGTAGCAGAAATAAGATATTCTGACTATATTTCTATCTGCTGATTAATATATATCCATAATCATCAATGGTAGACAATGAACTTATAATAATGATGTAGCTTTTTTAAAAAAGTGCTAATTTAATAATTGTTTTACTTGATGAATGCTGAATTTTAAACACTGTTGAAAAGAAAACACATAGCATACTAAATATCCTAAAATTATCTTGAGAAAAAGGGAATTAATTCAAGAAAAAGTAAAATAGCAAAGATAAAAAATAGATTTTCTTTTTCTGATAGGCTTTTCTCTTGAGGTAATGTACCTTAACTATTGTTTTAGAAGATAGACAAAGGCACAAAAATAAACTTGTGATCATTTGTCAATACATCTCACTCTTTACAAAAAAAAAATCCCTTTTCTGAAATACATGATGTGGCAGGGTTAAACATGTAGTTACATAAATTAGTTCTATGTTCTCACAAAATTTATACTCTATTTGGTGTGAGAGTTGCAATGTGAAGAATAAAGAAGACTATAAAAACACAATAGATATGGACATAAGTGTAATTTAGAAATTCATCAGAGAAGATTTATTCTCACAAGTGAGGAAACATAAGAATATACATTCATGAAAACCTACTGATAGCATCAGTACTCAACAAAGACAAACTGAGTACTTCCTCTACAATCAGGAACAGGCAAGTTATGCTGAGAAAAATAAACTACCCACAGAACAACAACACAGCAAGATCTCATTTATATGTAGAATCTATTATAGTCAAATCCAGAGAAGTAGAAAATAGAATAGTGGCTGCCAGGGACTAAGGAGAGGAAGAAATGAGGAGCTGGTCAATGTTATAAAATTTTGGATAGGCAGGATAAATAAATTCTAGGGATCTGTTGTACAGCATCGTGCCTATAGTTAACTATATTATATTGCATATTTAAAATTATTTAAGAGGGAAGATATCATATTATGTGTTATTACTACAATTGAAATTAAAGCAAAAAGAAGGAAGTAGTTTGCCATAAATGCATTTCTCCTTAATGACTTCACCAGATTTTAAACACTGGGAAACAGGAGGATGAAAGGCTAAGTACAAAAATCTCTGAGAGCAAAACTTAGACTCCTGCACTCTCTTAGCATCAGAGACGTAGTAGTGAGAACCAACCGGAGGGAAAAGGTGAACTGGGTCTTAACTCTGGTTAATAGGAGGGACCAGACCCTTTGCTCATCTGCAAGACATCATTTGCAGCTTTTCTGGTTGTTTGACTGATCACATAATTTTAAAAATCATAATATATGCAAAAGATCAAGAAAATGTTATAAAAAAATCAAAGGAAAGGCAAAAAAGAAGCAAATATATAGAAGCTATCAACACTAGTTAGTAGACAATTTAGGACTAGTATGTTAAATATAATAGAGGGAAAGATGTGGATAAAGTGATGAAAATAGAGAATTTCAAAGAACAAATGGACATTGTAGCTCTGTAGTACAATTTTAACAGCAGTATTTATAGGATTAGTAAACCTAATGGCAACTCAGTGCAAAATATATAGACAGAATTACTGAGAAGAAAAAATGAGAACAATAAAATATTTAATCTATAGGAAAAAATACAGAATAATGGTTAGCTTTGGAGGCTTACTGGCTGGGAAACAACAAAATGGATTTCATATTATGTTGAAAACATCCAGTTTCTATCTTGGTTATTCCATATGTTTACCCATATATAATTAAACATATGTAAATTCAATAAGCTGTACATTTAATTTTTCTGAACGTCATGTATTTTTTTTCTGTTTTTAATATTTTTAAATTATCACACAAAAGTCCCCATGTTGATGTGGAATAATGTATATTTCAATACATGCAGAAGTTGTGTAATGTTCAAATCCATGTAAAAACATCTATCTTCTAATTTATCATCTTTTCTGGTGAGAACATTCAACACCTTTTCCTTTAGCTTTTTTGAAATATACAGGCCATCATTCATACCTATAGTACTCTTTTATATAATGAATGCATTTTTATGTAACTTAGTACCCATGGACCGATCCTACCTTAGCCCTCCACCTTTTTCCATTCACACCCTCTGGAAACCACTATTCTACTCTCAGCTTCTGTGAAATCAAATGTTTTAGATTACATGCTTTACCGAGATTATGTGGTATTTCATTTTCCGTACCTACCTATTTTATTTAACCTAATGACCTCTAATTCTATTCATGTTGAAGCAAATGACAAAATGCCATCCCCTTTCATGGCTGAATAGTATTCTACTTGGACATACACACCAAATGCCCTTTATCAATCTCTTTGATGATGGGTTTAGGTTATTTCATTTCTTGCCTATTGCTAGGAATGATGCAATACACATGAGAGCATAGATGTTTCTTGGACATACTGATTTTATTTTCTTTGGATATATACCTAACAGTGGCAATGCTGGATCAAATAGTAGTTCCATTTTTAATTTAAGAACAAACTCTTCATGTTTTTCTTAATGGCTGTACTAATTTGCATTCTTTGCAAGAGTATTTAAGGATCCCCTCATCTCCACAGTACCACCAGCAATTGCTATCTATTTTCTTTCTTATAGTAGCAATTCTATCTATAGTAATGTAATGTCTCATAATTTTGATTTGCATTTTCCTGGATATTAGTGGTGCTGAGCATTTTTTTATATTACCTGTTAACCAATTGTGGAACAAAACAAAAAGGCTCAAATTCCCAACTTTTATTCAACAGAGTACTGGAAGAACAATAAGGGAAATGAAGAAATAAAGGACAGTCAACCAGGAAAGAAGAAAGTCAAAATGTCATTATTTGAAGATGATATTTTATTTTGAAAACCCAAGAACTCCACCCAAAAAAGGTCTATTAGAACTACAAAAGAAATTCAGCAGAGTTGAAAGATATGAAATCAACATACCAAAACCAACAACATTTTTATATAACAATAGTAAGTTATCTGAAAAAGAAATTTTAAAAAAGAAACCTCGTTTGTGAATGTTACTCCACAAAATTAAAAAAATATTATTAGGAATAAATTTAAACAAAGATGTGGATTATCTCAACATTGAAAAGTAAAAATAAATACTTTGAAAAGCACATACATACATGGATTAAAAGAATCGATATTGCTAAAATGTCCATACTATCCAAAATGATGTATAGGTGCAATGTGATCCCTATCCAAATACCTGTGACCTTCTTCATAGAAGTAATAAAAACAATCCTAAAACTGATGTGGTGCCACAAGACATCCTGAATAGTCAAAGCAATCTTGAGCAAAATGAACAAGGCTAGGAACATTACACTACCAGACTTCAAAATGTCCCACAAGGCTGTAGCGATCAAAACTGCATGATAGTCCATAAAAACAGATGCATTGACCAAACAAGCATAATTGAGAGCCCAGAAGCAAACCACACACACCAGCAGCCAACTGGTCTTTGACAAAAGTGTTAAGGACACATGTTAAGGAAAGGTCAATCTATTCAGGATAATTTGTCTCTGAGAATATAAGTAATAGTCAGAAATACTGATTCAGTCAACAGGTGCCTGAAATTTCTCTCTTATAATGGGTAAACCCATTAGTAATACTAAAATTCAGTGGAGGAAGGACATGCCATGGAGTCAAATACAATGATGCGATAATCTATTAAACTTTTACAGGTGTTTAATGATATGAATCCAAAAAGAATATGTAATTCACTTTGATTTCATGTTTATGGAACTTATTCTTAATCAGAAAAGACTGAGAAAAAGCCATTTTTCTAAAGCTTTGTGGTTATGTGTCAATAAACTGCCACACACAGTGCATATCTACTTGATGAGTATTATAAGTATTTACCAGATGCTTTGTTACAGAATAATTTGATTTATACATTTTAAATACGTGGAAAAATGCAGATATATACCTTTTCCACTGTCACTATGGATTTTTCAGAATACCCTTTCAGCGGCAGCATTGTGGGGAGTGAGGTGACAGGTTTAGTCTGTCAGCAGTATCTGATATTCAGTGAAGAAGACAACCTCTAAGAATGGCAGAAAGGAGGGTTTGAAATGTGATAGGCCACTTTATAGTGTGTCTTCATGACTGACTATGACTAGTATTCTTATGTCACTTTCTGACATACCTAAAAGTACAATTGTTAGAAATACTAATAATTCCGTTTGTTTGAGAGTGTTTTTTCTTTTCTTTTTCTCCTTTTCTTTTCAAGTGAGTACTACAAATAGTTGGTTTAGGGATACACAAAAGTATGTTATGAAGACATTATCTGGTAGGATATCTGCTTTAAATGATTGCTTTATATTTTCCTTCTGAAGGAGAAAGGAAATGCATTTAATTAAGTGAACATATTTAAGAACACAAAATTAAGTCAATGAAAATGTTTCCAAAGGGGGCTGGAAAGGTGGCTCGGCAGTTACGGCACTTGCCTGGCATGCGCAAGTACACACACTCAAACTCCAGCACCCATGTGCACAACTGAGTCACAGCAACGAAAGCCATGTGAAAAACTCAATAAAAATTGATTCTCTCTCTCTCTCACTGTCCTTCTCTCTCTTTAAAAAAAATGTTTACAAAGTAGAATAGATAATTATTAACCTGTTTTACCTGTGGTTATTCAACAAATTATTCATATATTTATGTATAGACTAGATGACTGGCCCTGTGTTGAACTGGATTTTATAAAATATGTATTTATAATGCATATACTTACCATTAATTGATCACTTGCATTAGGTTGTAATATTTGCTTTGTAGCCTTTGAGGTTTAATTTTGCAAATAGTTACCTGCATATCTTCAAATCCTGCCTTTTTAATAGTCTATCTGTCTTTAATAAGATGCAAATTCTGAGGCATCTTTTCATACTTGAAGTTTGTGTGAAATTGAGTGGAGGATTGTGAGATCAGGAAAGCAAGGGACGAAGGGTCCGGAGGAGGACAGAAGGTGTTTACACTGTTCTGTGACCACTTCTGGGTCTTACATCAAAGTTAGTTCCTCAACCTTTTAAATACAATGTTTCAAATGCCTCAAAAAGAAATTGGAGCATTACTAAGTTTCTGCTTTTCCCACAGTAGTTTCTAAAAATAAAGGGTATGGATAGTCCATTCTATACTACTGGCTGTGTTTTAAATTGGGTGACTGTGTTGTCATGGGCACAGAATGACAGTCTAAACATTTCCTCCAGAAAATGATGATGTTCCAGGTGGTATTTGGTGTCCTGTCTAGAGAAATCAGTTTCTTAGGGGTTATTATATATTAGGCAGTGTGTCAGGATTTCTACAGGTAAAAAATCAGAAACCTCACTAAAACTGGCTGGAACCCCAGGAAATTAATTGTTTACTTAATCATTTGTATTGGTGTGAGGCATGGGGTTCCAAGACCCACACAGGAATGGCACTGAGGACATGTATATCTTTATACATTACCTTTCTCAGTATATGGTTCAAACTCATGGCTCGAATCTTAGCTAAGTAAGACTGTCACAGTTTTAGCATTTATGTGGTCCCAAGACAGCATGTAGAGTAAAATAGAAGAGAATAGAAAGAAAAGTGTTTTCTCCTCATGATATACTAACTTTTTATTAGGAAACAAATCATTTCCCAGAATCTAATGATCAACTTTAGATTCTTATTGGAAACCAGGTTCAGGAGGAAATCACACATGCATGACTGACCTGAATAATCACAAGTAATCACAGAGCTGCCCTTTGTCACCTAAATAAAGCAGATCTTCTGTTAGCTAGAAATACATACGACTGTGGCTATTGAGTGCTAAAGATGTCTTCACCTGTTGCAGATGCTCACTGAACAGTCAAATCAGTTGTATTTTTTTGGAGCGTTTAACTGTCAGGGTAAATTGTCAAAACAGTAGAAGGTGAGAAAGGAAACTTAACAATTATGAAATGTAGAAATAACAGCAGACAAGGGAAGGAAGAGGCACAAGTGTAGCAGGTTACTAGATGAAAAAGCAATAGATATCTGGTTCAAAGCAACTCTGTAATTATTGGTTTGCCATATTTACTTTCTGGGTCATTAGAGTTACTGATGGGTCACTAGAGCTACTTTTATGTTCTGAATGGTGACAAATGATTTTCCATTGTTCTTTGATTCTGTGCCCTTTTGGTACAATGTTGGTTTTCTCCTTTCTTATTTCTGTGTTCTCCTTAGACAGACGCAGCCACTTAAGTGGTGGGAGATACCTGGAACACTTGAAAGAATGAAGCACTTATATACAGAGGAGATATGATTTAAGATGAATATTTACTGACTACTCAGTACATGCCTGATATTCTACTTGCTTTCATAGAATTTTACTCAATTTTAGCATAAATATAATCTGCTGGCTGAATTTGAAAAAGCTATACTCCATGCTTTTATAATCATGTCATGGTATATTCTAATATCATGTATATTTTAAGAAGAACTAATAGAAAAACAAAAAATATAATATGCTGGAATACCTGCAAAGAAGTGAAGTAGTCTTCTAGTAGGTCAATGATGATAATAAACAGTCTCATATACCAAGAACGATACCAGGTATTTTTTGATTTTTGTTAAATTCAAGTAGCATTATTGTGGGTACTGCATATTCCACTTTAGATCTAGGAACACGAGGCACTGAGGAAACATATAACAAGTAAAGGGATTTTCTTTCAGTTAATGCTGGAATGCTCACCAGTACACGGTTGTTTAAAAGAAGGAAGAAAATGCACAGAAGAATAAAAGATGTGGGTAAAGTTTTATTTGGCAGAGAGAATACCAAGACTCTCATCTGAACATATGCAGTGAGTTCAACACCTGAAGCATGTTTGGACACCAAACACACTTCAAGTACAGGGAAGAATAGGAACTATCTAAGAGAAGGTTCCATGAGTATGCAGTGAGAGATCACATAAAACAACTTAGACCAGGATAAGAAGTTTAATTTTATACTGAGATCAGTGGAAATTCATAAATCGGCTTAAAACAGGGGATAACGAGATTAAAGTTTTGAAAAGATCACTCTGACTGCTGTGTGTGAAACAGTCTAATGGCCCCAGGTTGGAAGCAAGCAAAGTGGTCAGATGCTGTGGTGGTGCTGGAGACAGATGATGATATGAATCAGTTAGTAACAGGAAATCAGAAGGCAAGGAAATAAACTGAGATTTATTCTGATGACAATCTGAAAAGTTCTTGTTGATAGATTGATTATGAAATAGAAAAGAAAGGAAGCCAAAATAAAGTTTAGTTCAGGTCAAAAATCATTGGTGAGGGGCTGGAGTGGTGGCTCAGTGGTTAAGGCGCTTGCCCGGCATGCACAAGTACACAGGTTCAAACCCCAGCACCACGTACACAACTAAGTGTCAGAGCAACGAAAAACTCATGTGAAAAACTCAATAAAAATTGTTTCTCTTTCTCTCTCTCTTAATGTCCTCCTCTCTAAAAAAAAAAAAATCATTGGTGAATGGTTATTTCCCTTTTACTGATCTGAGAAGAAAGAGAAGAACCAGCTTTACTTTGGGGGAGGTGTGGGGAGATGGTGTGTAAAATAGCTACAACTGAGAATTTCTTCTGCACTATCTACTAAGCATCTAAATGGAAAAGCAGATCAGACAAAAAACACAGAGATATATTTTCTGTTGAGACTAGCATTGATGAAATTATGACTATATTCATTTTCTCTGCTGTGATGACATCATTATTTTTTATTTGCTCACTTACTCATTCAAAAAAGGTTAACAGTCTGACTATGAATAATGACTCCAGATACGCCACCTTTTCTTTTCCACGAGCTTCATTTCACTAATCATCTATGGTATACTTTCATGACGAGAATATACTAATAATTTATTAAGCTGAACACTGTTCTAATTTGAGCATTGTCTCCTGTCCGGCAGCCAGTTTTCTTTAGGCAGTATTTTTGTTGTTGTTGTTTGTTTTTCGTTTAGTTTTCTAAGCCCTGTGGTGATTGACAACAACAAAAGATAAATAAATAAATAAATAAAATCTCATTTTTGGGTCTCAGAAAATGGCTTATTACAAAGAGCCACCTTTCCTCCATTGAGTATCATGAGACTTACAGGTGATTCCTGCCCAGACACAGATGCCCAAATGCCCAACCTTTGCCACATTAAAGAGGAGCTGAGCTGTTTATTTCCCTGCTAGTCAGCCAGAATACAATGCTTATTAATTAAACTTTGTCTATGATTATTTTTCCCCGGTTCCTGAACTTTGGCATACCCTTAGCCTGAGATATCATGAAGACCTTTTATAAGGGTCTAAGTACACTTCCAGAAACCAGCTCTACTTTTCAGGTATTTTTAATGGATAACACTAGTGATTTTTTTTTCATTTGCAACTGAAATCTTCTCCTACTTTGCAGCATAGATTTATAAATACAGGTTATAGAATCTGATGGTAAGCTCTAATCTGTCTTGTAATTAAACAAATGGAGTTAAATAAGTTTTTTATCTTGTTTTGCCAAAGTATTTTTTATACAAAATGGGAATACTAATAGCATCTACATGCTAAGGTTGAGGTAGGGACCAAAACAAATAAAATGATCTTTCATCAATAATGTCCAAAAAGTATTATGATACATATTATTATTGTTATTCATGTGTTTTAACCTTTAGTTCAATTGAAAAGTCTCATTTTAGGTCAGGGAGCTACTGAGACATTTCTTCATAATTCTAATGCAAGACTTCAAATATCGCAGTCACCTGGGGCACTCATGAGCAAGCAGTCAGCAAACAGTAGATACTAAAAATGAGATTTACTAAAGGAATGAATAAAAATGAAGTAAAATAAAATTTATGGTATCTTGAAACCATTATAGATTCACATAGACATAAGAAACAATCAAAATAGTTTAATGTAGAATCTGGATATTTTTATACTCATTGAGGATAGTCAGTTTTTATGATCAACTCTTAATCTGCCTCCTTTAATGCTCTTGTGAAAACATCTCTGCTCTATCAGTCAAACAGAGTCTATAGTTTCATTTTTTTTATGTCAACGTCATACCCTTCATGTAACTTCTAAACCAAAACAACTTAATAAAATTACAGGAAACAGGGATCACACCCCTGAACCCTCCTCACCCTCAAAAAAAAAAAAAAAAAAAAGAGAGAGAGAGAAAAAATTCACCTATTCTTGCTTGTTCACATATACAAATTTTGCAAAGACAGAAAGAAAACCATAAATAATATAAACCTAGAAAATCAGTCTATTTTCAGTTTTCTTTCTCAGCATATGAATGTCATAGATGTTTTGTTATAATTCAAGAACCAGAAAAAAAAGAACTTATAGAAAATACAGGAAACAGTATTTTTATCAAAGTGACAAAATATAAATTGTAAGGAGAGAACACATTTTTATTCAGCATGTAACATGTAAGAGGTTTAGCATAAGAGAGCAAAGTATCTTATTTTCATGCATTCTAAAATCTAATTGCAGAATACACACACATATGTGTGTTTGCGTAGCAACCTTAACAGATGAAATCTACAAAATATGTAATACAATGGTGACAAATCTATGCAGAAAAATTTAAACAGGAGCAAATATAGAGAGGGGCAGCACAGAAGTGGGCAGCTGAAACTTTATGTACTGAAATAGAAGAGCTAGAGCAAGCCTCCTTTGGGGTGGCATTTGTTTAAAGAGCTGAAAGAAGTACATTCTGAGCCATACTCTGTGTCCAGGAAAAGTTGGCCAGGCATGGGAGCAGAAAGAATAATAACTAAAGCAGTTATGTTGCTATTATGTTTGAAAGAGCAGAGTGAGATATGGGTAGAGAGAGAAGCAGGAGCTTTAGTTAGAGGAGATAGAGAGTCTGAAAAATTAAGACTCTGCAGACCAATGTTAAACCCTTGGCTTTCACCCTTAACGTGAACGAAATAATGTGTGCAATTTGAGCAGAGTCATATCATGCTGTTGCCTTGCTGATCTGGATTTCTGACTGCCAAAGACGGGCAAGAGGAAAAGCAAGCAGCACAACTAGAAGTTTTAAGTTGCAAATAAACAAAACCCACCATCAATCTTTAGGAATTGTGAAATGTAAAAAATAAAACCTTTTCATTGCTAAACAAATAAGCTTTCAGCTTGTAAAATTAGCAAAAAATAATTTTCCTGGAAGAAGCTCCAGGGTTCCCTTTGATCATTGTTCTAACCCTTTTACTGTATAAAACTTTACACATGTTCTCCTTAACTGTGTGTGAAGCATGAATATTTTTTCTCTTCATTGTGTTCACATTTTTGTTTAAGGGACTATAAATGTTAAGGTTCAGTTTTCCTTTTACATCTTTTAAGACTTTGTACATTAAGCGCTGTCTTTATATTATACATCAAAACAATTAATGAACAGTGCTGAATTATAGAGTTGAACTTAAAAGGAGCTTCATATCTATTTGATGTATATCATATGCAAAGTCTCCATTTGAATTAATGGAATTCGTCCATGGACTTTGGGAAGAAACAATTACCAAGAGCTTTTAGAAGATTTATCAGAATATATGTATAGATCAATTTTTCCATAAGTCTATTGACTTTTTTTTTAAAGAGAGAGGGACAGTGAGAGAGAGAGAGAGAAAAACAAATTTATTTAGTTTTTCACATGACTTCCATTGCTCCACACTTAGTTGTGTATGTGGTGCTGGGGCTTGAACCCAGGTCCTCGTGCTTGCCAGGCAAGCACCGAAACCACTGAGCCACCGCACCAGCCCAAGTCTATTGACTTTTAAACTTAATCGGCTAAAAAGAGTTCTTAAAATTGATAACAACAAAAGTCTTCTGTGTTTCAGTATAAAATAGTATCTTGTGATATAATTTCTGTGAGACTAATTATTAAATGTATTTATGCATAAATGATTTCCATTTTTGTGATGTCTTCCTAATCTTTCACTTAGTTTTCTTAGTCCTACTTTGGGTGGTGGTCAATTGTGCAGCTATAAACGTCATATTGATCTCAGTACTGAAAGACCACATAATCAGATATTTAATACAATTTTGGACACAATAACTATTATATTCCAGCTGTGGTTTAGAAAATTTTATATACAGATAAACATTGGATTGAACTTGAATAAGAAGAAGTTCAATAATCACCAGTGGGAGGATTCACTATTCACTTCCCTAAAGACAACACACGCTTTGGTGACCTCACCGTGCTAGGCAAGCGCTCTACTACTCGCCTTGAACCTTTGCAATTCTTAAAACTCCTTAGTATAAGCCATTATTTTAATTTACTTAACATGGTTTTCTTTTTGTATTTTTCATTGCCAAATGGGTAGTATTCCAATATATTAATATATTCATTGATTATGTACTTAAGAATTTTTTGAAGTAGCTAATATATCAAACCCATTTTATAGATGCATTATCTTTTATATTGTTCCATTATGATACATTTTCTACCCAGTGTCTCAAAGCATATATCTGCAGTGGATTCCCAAATTACCTACAAGAAAATACAAATTCCTACTGAGGTCTACAATACATTATGTCCTCCTCCTGATTCTTTGTCCTTTTCCTCTTTCACTTCCTCTTTAATTACAGGATCTGTCTGGCCACAGTGTCCTTTTTCTTTTTCTTTCTTTCTTTCTTTTTTTTTTTTTTTTTTGTAGCTGCATGTAATCTTTCACCTACTAGGATTCTGTACTTACATCCATCTTCCCACAGTTCTGGCCCCACAGAGGGTCCTATGGCTTAGTATTTCTCATCACCAGCAGCAAATCAAATAGACCTTTAGTTTAAATTAACTAAGTTGAACTTCCATTCTGTTAATCACTCCTTAAATCATTCTCCTGCACACAATCATTTAGTATTTTTAGCAAAATAAATATTTTCACTTAAATATTTATATATATGATGTTAGTCAATCTTCCCACCTAAGAACTTTAAGCTTATTGTGGGCAGACATCTTGTTCATTTTATATAGCAAAATCCCTTGTGGTTATGAGAGTACCTGGCAAGAAGTATGTTTTTGGCAAGTAGTTACTAAATGAATGAATGGATTTCCAAGGTACATACAATTCATGTTTAAATTTGTTCATTCTTCTCAGGCCTTTCTTTATCTGAAAACATTCACTTGATTTTCAGTCATTGTTAACAGTTATTATGCTCACTGTTCAAGACAATTATAGAAATAACAATTTTACATCTAAAATTTTCAAAGCTATTATCACTTCTATACACACTGTTATAGTTAAACTCAATTACTTGTTAAAATAATATTATTAGTTAAATATTGTTGCAAATGAGATAATTCAACTTGAGATAGCATTATGGTACGAGTAAATTTGTAGTTGAGATCTAACCCCTAAGATGATACTTTAGGAGACTGGTTTTGTGGAGGTCATTAGGTCAGAAAGAATTAGTACTCAAGATTGGGTGTACTGTCTTTAGAAAATAATTTTTATTTTTGTGAACTTCATTTTATGTTAAAAAGATAACTATAGGGGTTGGAGCTGTGGCTTAGTGGTTATGGTGCTTTCCTGGCATGCGTGAGGAAGTGGGTTGAAACCCCAGCACCATGCACACAACGAAGTGTTGAAGCAACAAAAGCCACATGAAAATCTAAATAAAATTGATTCTCTCTTACTCTCTCTCTCTCTCTCTCTCTCACTGTCCCTCTCTCTCAAGAAAAAACAAAAAACAAAAAAACAAAAAACACAAAAAATAAAAAATAAAAAAACAGCTAACTATACCCTTAGAGAGAAAAGACAGCTATCTAATAAGTTGTCATATAATGATTCTGCTGATACAGTGATCTTGTATTTTCCAGCTGTCACAACTTCAAGATGAATCAATTTCTGTTATTTATAAGCCATTCAGCTGATGGGATTTTGTTGTAGCAGCCCAAATTTACTAACATGAAGAGGTAAAACATTGTACCAGAAGCCATAGGCAAATTATCACATTCATTGGTATTTTTCTTCTTTTTACCTTTTCTCTTTACTAGTAATTAACAAATAAACACATTGAACATATTAATGAGGTAACCAACAATGTATTGATACATGCATATAATGTGTAATGTTTAAATTAGAATAAATATATTTATCAAATATTTATCATTTCTCATGGTAAAAACTATAAAAATTCTCTTTCTTGCTGTTTGAAATGTATAGTACATTACTGTCATCTGTAGACACCCTAACAGTTAATTCTATCAGCCATCTAAGCTCATTGTGTATGTGACCCCTCTAAATTTTCTCTTCATTGTAAAATTTCTCATAATGACTTGTATTTATGATTGGTATTAGTGCCCTTAAGGAAATATACTTAAGTATTAAACATGTCTGCTAATGAAAGTGGTACATCACTGTAAAAAGTTTAAAAATCCCACCAGGTGGGATTCCTTTTTGTACCTCCCTTGTTTTCCTGAACTGGGGGAGGAACTGCAAGGCCATATGTTCTACTTAGAATAGCTTCCAGAAGAAGCAAGGCTACAAAACCAGATTTTCCTTAAAAACAGCAAAACAATAAATATTTTTATGTAATGTTATTTTTATTAGTTTATCACAAAAATCACAGTTTACTATTGTCCATCTTAATAAAATGGACAGATTATAGATTTGAAAAATATACAGTGTGTTTTAAAAATATGTTCTCAGAAAGCTACAAAATGCTATGCTCAGATTATATGTAATTGTTTTCTAAATCCTGAACAATACCCACATAATACAGCCCCATCAAGCAGACGGAATAACTAATGAATAATGCTACATATTTACAACACTTCCAGTCTTCTTTTCGTATTTGGTGATGTGTCTGTAATTTACCTGCAAGAGAAATACACAAGATCACATTAAATATGTGATGGTGAGCTCCAAATGTTAGTCAGGAAGTGAGTATTCTCAGAGGTGATATCATGAAACAAGCATTGGCCCTCATCATATTCGTTAGGCATAAAGTATTCAAATATAACCTCTAAAACATTTTTTAAGCATTTTCCAGGCAAAATAATTCAGGTAAAAAACTACCTCAATGCTTTTGTAGATAGAAATTATACTTAGTTCAACAGGTATTTTCAATTTTAGGAATAACTAATGTGTAAGATCTGAATAGTAAGTGAAATTTGCATGCTCTAAAACTACATCTGCATAAGGTTGCAATGACATGGTACTTATAATTACATAGGAGTTATTACATAGTCAAATTGGCTTGGAATTTGCAAATCTAAAAAAATACTTCCATGAATGCAATTATTAAGACATGAAAAAGGACAAATTGCTATAACTTCCTAAAATGACATTTACACCAAACTAAAATTATTTAATCTCAGTTTTGGTATTTTTATTGCATTGTAAAATTTATTAGATTTTTTATATTTTAAAAGTGCACTATAGTTATATGCACTAGTGGGGTTCTTTTTAATGTAATGGTACACACGGAATATAATTTGCTCCATTTTAATCTCCAGTACTTGCTTTTCCCTGGACTCCTCACTCCCTCGCTTTTTCTTCCTCCACTGTACTTGGTTTCTTTCTATTCATTTGTTATTTTTTAATTGGTGCATTGTAGATATAAATAAAAATAAAATTCACTGTGGTATATTAATAACATATTAATAACATGCTTAACAGTTAATTCCTGCAAGACTAGAATGAACAGGTATTAAAAAATGTTTACTTTTTGAGAGAGAGAAAGAGAGAGAGAGAGAGGGATAGTGAGAAACATTGAAAGAATCAACTTCATTCATGTGCTTTTTGGTTGTGCATGTGGTGCTAATAAAAATCAAAGGTTGTAAATTACTTTGATAGGAATTAAATACTAAGTAAAATTGATTCTTTCCTCTCACTCTGCCCCCTCACTCTTTAAAAAAATAATTAACACATTGTTCAATGCAGTAAAGACAATTTAAAAGTACATGTAAAAGGAGGATGGATGTTGTCGCAAACAGAAAGATTATTTTGAAGTATTTAAGAAATGTCATATACAAAATTTTTGTTTATATTACATTTTAAAAGACTTCAAATGTGATTTTGGAAATACAAAACAATAAAGTATTGCTATCAAGACAATGATAAATTGATTTTTGGGTAAAAAATTAATTTCACCTTTAGAAATAAATAACTGTGTTGTTTTGAAATATATTTTTTCAACATTGCTATGTTACTTTTAAAAATGAAGCTTTGAACTCATTTACAGAAAAATTTTAGTCCTTCAAATTAAGGTATTCGAGAAACTAGAGTGTTGTAGTTTGTTACACATGTATATGTTCTCCATGGATAGTAGACTAATATTTGCTTTTTTCCCCAAAAGCCTCAAAAATTGATTTTACATGCGTCAATGGTTTAAAATAAAGGAAAAATACTTATAAAATAAATGATTTAATTTAATGTGATATTAAAAGAAATTTAATTTAAAAAGTCTCCACCCAACCTTGATTAGATCTCCACAAAAAAGTGGTAGAAACATTAATTATTGAATGAGCATTAAATAAGAATGCATGTGATAGGCAATCTACATAAGAGATAGCAAAGAAAAATACTTCAGCCTTTAATGGCACATAGTAATAATAATAAAAAGTAATAATGGAGTCCATTACATAGGCTCTCAAAATAAATAACCAGGTCTAAAGAAAGAGAACTTGAAACATGATCTTAAATTTACCTGATAATTTGGTGACAATTTATGGAAGCTATTTGAAATTTATTCAAAGGAAAAATAAACTCCTAAAACCTTTGATAGAGATAATTTAGAGTGAGATGTGCATAGACATTACTCTCCTGCCCACCCAGAGAAAATAATTTGTCCATCCAATTACCATATGAACATAAATAAAATTTGATATCACTCTCAGAAATACCAGAAAAAATTCAGAGATAGGCAGAGGACATCCAGATAAATTGACTTTGAAAAGGTATAAATAGATTGTAGACCAACTATTTAAACCAACTATTTAAAAGTTTAAGTTATAAACATATGGATGTTCTAAAAATAAATTGATAATAAAAAATAACAATTACTTTTTCTATTTAAAGGGAAAGGGAAAGAAAAAGAGAGAAAGAGAGAATCAATTTTATTCAGTTTTTCATCTGGCCTTTGCCTCATCTATACTTAGTTGTATAATTGGTGCTGGAGTTTGAACTTGGGTCCTTGCATGTGCCAGGCAAGAGCTGGAACTGCTAAGTCATCACTCCAGCCCTTCTCTTATTATGTACAGTTTTTTTTTTTTTGCAATACATCATTAATAGAGTAATAATTACAGCTCTAATTATAAGTAAATTGGTTAAGTGAGATTTCAATACTGAAAGTCCTTCGTTAAAAAAATTCTACCCCTATTATTTTTTTGTGAATTTACATTAATGTATAAAATCTCTAGAGGGGTGGGTGTAGTAACAAATTCCTGTGATACCAGCTACTCAGGAGGCTGAGTCAGGGGAATTGGAAGTAGGAAGCTAGTCTAAACAATTTAATGAGAAGGAAAGAAAAGGAAGGAAGGAGCAAAATTTAGTAAAAGATAGATATAAATGGGTGGGAGGAAGAATTTTGCAGTTAATATTCCTAGTTAATATGCCTATGCAATGAATAACCAGGTTAAAATGTAGAACGCTATCAGTGTTCTATTTCAGAAATCTTACTCACCCCAAGTTCAACATATTTTCCTGGAAATTTTATTGTTTTATGTTTTGTATATGTATTTATGATCTGTATATTATTGACTAAAATAACTGTTTGTATGTCATATATCTATATCCAGCAGCACAGTTTGGTAAGATCATCCTTTCCTTCACTCACTAACTTGTGGTGGTAGTTTTGTGATTGATCACTTGACTAAATATATGTGGATCTGTTGCTGGATTGTTGTGTATGTGGTTTTTTGTTTGTTTGTTTCTCTATATTATTAGTCTATAATCCCACTGATGCTGTGCTGTGTAAGTTACTGGGGTTTTATGAATTCTAGTATCTGGCACTCTGTATCCTCCAATGTTGTTCTTCCTTTCCAAGTTTGAACATTCTAGGTTTTAAAAGTTCTATAGACATGCACAAGACATCCACGTCAAGGACTTCTGCCAGAACCGACCCAGGCAGATGCCAGGCCTCAGGTCCAGACCCAGCAGGCATGCATGAGACACCTGTGCCCAAGAATCCTACCCCCCACATCCGACCCACCCAACCACCACAAATGTAACCAATTAGCTAGAACACTTATCTGACAGGTCCAGAAATATTGGGCTCCATACATACTGTCAATGATCCCAGGTCCTGTTCTGGCAGGCAGAAGGCCTGTCACAAGTCCCCAGGGCCCAGCAATGCACCACGACTGGTACATTTTTGTAATCCAGCAGGATGCCCTACACCTCCAACAGATACCAGATTGACACCCTGGAGCCAAGGTCCAAAAAGTATAGGAAAATGAGGTTCCACTCAAAAGCAGCTTTCTGGAAGAAGGCAGCAATCAGAATGCTGATGTCTGACCAAAATCTTTGACCTGCAAGAAGGAAGCATCTGCAGACCTGCCTTTATTCACGACAGGGTAAATCAATTTAAAGATTCAGTAGAAGATTATAAAAAATGAGAAAATAAATAGAAAAGGTTCATCTGAAGCCCACCACAACTTCCCAATCAAGGAACACACAGAGAAAGAGTAGAATGGAAACAAAAAAAAAATATCAATAAACTGATTACTAAAAGAAACATTGAACTAAAAGAAGATTTAATGAAGGGACTAATTGAGAAAACTCAAGAGATGAAAAACTCTATTATTAAAGAAATAGACATACCAAAAATGAAAATAACAGAGCTAAAGTCTTCAGTCAATGATACCAGAACAATTGAAGAATTTAATAATAGACTGACCTCTATAGAAAACAGAACCTCATCTCTGGAAGAAAGAACTTCCAAAGATAGGCTAGGTAAGCTTGACCACATGCATGAGAAAAAGGAAAAAAAAAATATAGAGATCAAGAATAGAATTTTCAAAATGTCTGGGATGAAATTGGAAGAAAGGATCTAAGAGTAATTGGGATACAGGAAGAAATTGAAACACAAACAAATGGTATAAGGAACATTATCAAAGAAATAGTTAAGGAAAAATTTCCTCATATAAGAATAGAGTCAGAAATGCACATTCAGGAAGCACACATCACACCCAATAGGCCTAAACAAATGAGAAGTTCACCAAGACACATCATATTCAAAACAGGGAAATGAAGGAAAGAATATTAAACATGGCAAGATAGAGACACCAAATCATTCAGAGGCAAACCAATAAGGATCACTACTGAATGTTCAGATCAGACTCTAGATGGAAAAAGATCCTGGAAGAGGACTTTTCAATGTCTGAATGACCACAACCTGTAACCAAGAATACTATGACTAGCAAAACTCAGCTTGAAATATGAAGGGGAAATAAGAACATTTCACAATAAGAACCAACTCATAGCATTCATGAACAGAAAATCAGCATTACAAAGACTCCTCAAAGATAAATTCCAAATGAAAGATCTGGCAAACAATCCTCAAAATCCACAAACAAAATAAATACAATAAAAGTACATGCTATAAAGGACAATCAATAAAACACAGAACTCACTGATAAAAAACAATGTCTGTGAACAACAATCACATAACTATCCTAACACTGAATGTGAACCATTTCAATGCGCTACTCAGAAGAAACAGATTAGCAGACTAGATAAAAAAAAAAAAACCCAAAAATTCAACAATATGCTAATTACAGGAGACTCTACAAATTAAGGGTGAACGAATGGAAAATAATCTACCATGCAGTCAGCCCAAGAAATTAACTGGAGTTGCAATACTTATATCAGACAAAGTGGACATCAAACACAAATTAATCATAAGAGATAAAGAAGGCTACTACATCTTAGTAAAGGAAATAATACAACAGGAAGATATAACCATAGTAAATATATACTATCCAAATACCAATGCTTTCAAATATGTGGAAAAATTATTTCATGACATAAAACCACTTGTGAACCTCAATACAATAGTACTAGGAGAGTTTAATACTCCTCTATCAATAGGCAGATGGTCAAACAAGCAAACAGCAACAACAAAAAGCAGTAGAAATATTAAGTCTAAACAACTCCATAAATCAACTGGACATAACAGATGTCTCTAGACTATTCCATCCCTAATTTGCTGAGTATACCTTGTTCTCAGCACTGCATGGATCCTTTTCCAAAATAGACTATATTCCAGTTCAAAAAGGAAATCTCAGCAAAAATAAAAAGTAAATATTATTCCATGTATCCTATTAGTCCATGATGCCATGACTAAAGCAGTTAATAGTAAAAATCATAACAGGAAACACACATATACATGGAGATTGAATAATACCTATTAAATGAAGAATGGATCCAGAAGACATGAGAAAAGAAATTAAGAAATTCTTAGGGGGCTGGAGCAGTGGCTCAGCATTTAGGGGCTTGCTTGGCACGTGCAAGTATGCGAGTTCACACTCCAGCACCACATACGCAATGATATCTCAGAGCAACAAAAGCCACATGAAAAACTAAATAAAATTGATTCTGTCTCTGACTCTCTCTCTCTCTCTCTCTTTCTCTCTCTCTCTCTCTGTCACTCTCCCCTCTTTCTTTAAAAAAGTAAAAATAGAAATTCTTGGAAGAGAAGGAGAATGAAGACACATCACTTTGAAACCTTTGGGACATCATGAAATTATTCTTAAGGGGAAAATTTATAGCACTGAGTGGCTACATCACAAACTAGGAAAGATTGTGAATAAATAAGTTCATGTTTCACCTCAAATCTGTACAAACAGAAGAACAGCCTAAACCAAAGCCAACAAAATACAGGAAATAATTAAGCTGAAATAAATGAAATTGAAAAAAAAAACAATAAAAAGAATTAATGAAACAAAGAGCTCCTTTTTTGAAAAGTAAATAAAATTAATAGACTTCTTGCTACTCCCACTAAACTAAGAAGAGAATTGAAGCAAATCACCAATGAACATAATCACCAATGAAAAGGGAATGATCACTATTGACTCCATGGAAATCAATTGGATATCAGAAGATATTTTGAAAAACTATACTTCTTTAAATTACATAATCTGTAAGACATGGATCAATTTTCAGAAATATACAATATACCCAAATTGAATTAGGATGACGTTAAAATACTAAACGTCTCAAGAACAGGCACTGAATTCCATACAACAATTAAAAGACTTCCAATGAAGAAAAGCCCAGGGCCTGATGGATCCCCTACTGAACTTAACCACACCTATGAGAAGGAGATAATATCTCTCATTATTAAGCTATTCCAACAAATAGGAAAGGAGGAACCCTCCTGAACACATTTTAGGAGACAACCATAACCCTGATACCAAAACCCATAAAAGATCCATCAAACAAACAAACAAATAAACAAACCTACAGACTAATAACCCTGATGAACATCTACATAAAAGTCCTTAATTAACTTTCAGCAAACTTCATTCAAAACACATGAAGAAGGTAAATAATCAGTATCAAGTGGGTTTTATTCTAGGGAGCAAGGCTTGTTCCACATACACAAAACAATAAATGTGATTCATTACTTAAAATAATTAAGGACAAAAACCATATAATCATCTCAACTGATGCAGAAAAGACATTCAATAAAATCCACCACCCATTTTTGCTCAAAACTCTAGAGAAAATACTGATCCAAGCATCTTATCTTAATATTATAAAGTACATATGTATGTATATATGTACCCATCACATACATTTATATCTGTTATATGGGAGTAATGTAGAAGAGTCAAGAGATTGGGGTGTGGGTGTGTGGAGGTAACTATGGTTTAGGATAAAATGCATATATTATTGTTACTTTATATGCATTTATGATTGTAAAAAAATTCAAATACTTAATAAAAATATGTCAAACATTTCTTTCCTTCATTTCTTTGCTTTAACTCCTTTAAAAGCATTCTATTACTGTTTTACTAAACTTTTTTCTTTGTATGTGTGTGTGTGTGTGTGTGTGTGTGTGTGCGCGCGCGTGATTAAAAAACCTGAAAGGAGCAATTTTAGAGCAGAGAAGTTTATTTGGAGGCTCAGAAGTCTAAGTCCACAGAAGGCTAGTTGGCTGCATTCTTTTGGGACCTGATGTAAGGCTGAATATCACAGTGGAAGAGGGTGGTAGAGATAAATTGCTTGCATGATGATCAGGAATCAGAGAGAGAAAGACACAGAGAGAGCTCACTCTCCAAAAACACAATATATACCCCAAAGGCACACCCCATAGGGACCTATCTCCTGTGACCACACACTACCTGACTCCAGTGACCAACCAGTTAATCCCTATCAGGAGATTAACTGAAAGACTGGGTTAAGGTTCTCATAACCCAATCATCTCACCAGTAAACCTTCTTATATTGTCTCACTTATGAGCTTTTGAGGAACACCTAGCATTCAGACCATAGGAATCACCTTTAAAATAAAAACTAAAGTCCTCTCTATGATTATAAAGCCATAAATGATTTAATTATGATACTTTTATATCTATATTTTTTGCTTCTTTTCATCTCAGGTGCTCAACTTCAATTACTCTGGCCTCCTCCCTAACTCTATTATCAAGCAAAGTCCTGCCTCAGGGTCTTTGCTGTTCTTCTACCTGGAAGTCTTTCTTTCAAGTTATTCAGATACTCCCCAAATCTATTCAGATCTCTATTGAAATATCACTTTCTCATATTCTCAGACCTAATCATTTGTATAAAATTACATGTCTGGATTGGATCAGGGGCATATTATATTATTACTATACATGCACTTATGATTATACAACACAACTCCTCAATATGCATGTATATGCTAATATTTATGAAAATAGTATTATGTGCTACAGGGTTCTGAATAATGATTTTCAAGCATTTATTATTATTTAATTATATAGGAAATTTTATAAAAATTCTTTCTTTGGAATTTATGAGTATAATTCACATTCTTTTCTTACAATATGCTTTAAAATAATCTTTTTTTTAAAGAAAGAGGGACAGTGAGAGAGAGAGAAAGAAACAATTTTACTTAATTTTTCATGTGGCTTTCGTTGCTCCTACACTTTGTTGTGTACTTGGTGCTGGGGTTCAAACTTGTGTACTTGCACACCCCAGGCAAGCTCTGTAACCACCAAGCCACCTCTCCAGCCCTAAAATAATCTTAAATGAAGCAGGCTATACATTATAATGTATGAGCACTTGGTAGGAATTTGATAAACATTTCAATAATTATTTTTCTCTAATAATAACACTCTCCCTAAATTTGACTTTGAATGAAGCGCTGGATTTCACCAGAGGTAAATTTTACAATGCAGCTAAAGTAGAGGTAAAAATTCTTTGTTAGCGCATGATAATAGCTAATCTTTTTATTCAGCCAAGTGTTGCATATGACTTCTTTAAGGTATGTGAGGTTATTACATAGAAAACACTGTTCTGTTCTCTAAACTTCATTTTAGGGGTTATATTTTATTTTAACTGCATTATAAAAAATAAGACATGCAAAGCAAAACACAACAATAATTCTGCTTATGTTTATTTAAAAAAGTATTTTGAAAATTATCTAGATAGATAGTTCTTAAATATTCATATTTTTAATTATCATGAAGTTTGATACTGTTTATAAATTCCATAACAAAATGGATAATACCTAGTCTTTTTTCTAACAGTTAAAGATTTTTTCTAAAATTTGGGAACATATCAACTCAGAACTGTCACAGAAATAAAATAGTTTACAAAATCTTTAAAGTGCTTGCGTTCTTAAAGCATAGTACATTTAATCACGTGTAATCAAGATTTCTTAACAGAAACTTTAATTGGATTCATTGTAGTTGCAAAGTTATTTTCCTTATATAGTTACCATTAGGGACTCCATGACATTTTTGTTACACGATTGATTTTGAAATTTAGACAGGAGATGATATATTCCATTGTGCTAATATTTAAGACATGCACATGATGGTGGAGGGAGTAAATGCAAACTAAGGGGTTCAGATGTAAAGTAAATGGGAGCTCCTTGGTTTCACTCATGCCTGGGTCTGCTTTCCATTGCGCTAATTCTAGATCAGCAAATTTCAAGTAACACTGAGTCTACGTGGGTGGTGGTGACTCACCTTTGCCTGGTGAATATGAAGTAGGTTTCAGCTCAGATACTCTTTTCATCTCATTGTACTATCTAATGGTCTGACTCACAATTTCCTTTTTAATAGTAAAATAAAGCAGTGTACTCATAGTTCCCATCATCTCTAATTCTAGCAGAATTCACAGGGTCTGCTTAGCTCCTTAACAGCATGGGATGTTTAGCCTCCATACTACTTACAAAGAAAATAATAGAAATGTAGATGGATGCATTCATAAGTAGATGGATTTAACAAAAAAATATGGAACAACAGATAATTAAAATAGAAAAGAATACCCTCATCTAGTTTCCATTAGTGACTTTCAAACAAAATCTTAATGTTGAAAGGCCTTTTAAATATGTCAAAACAACTTTCTAATGAACATTTTATCCACTGCCTTTCTACTGGTTTCTTTTGCAGGTGAAACAGACAATATGTTTTTTAGAATGATATATTTATAGTTTATTTTTTTTCAAAATGGAAAGACAATTTAAGAGAAAACTAGAAAATTAAATTTATATTTGAAATGTATATGATTTAGTGTATAAAAGTGTACCATATGTTATTTTAGAACTTTATGATCATTGTACTTGCCAAAAAGTAATTTACAAAATGAAAATTAAAAAAATATTACTTGCCCAAGTTCTTAATAGACTCTAACTTTGGGCCAATAATATAAATGTGAGTCACATACCTTGTTTAGTGTCCTGGTTCACAAGATAACAGAGTTTTTCAAAGAGTCCAGTGTTTTGTGGGATATAGTTTATGTTAAAATAGGGCAGCACTATGTAAGAATCAGTACATCCTCTGAACTTGTTTTCTAAAGTCTCTTATTTTAGTCATTCTGGTAGTTATCCATATTTTAAAGGTCATAAATGATATAATAAAAGGATATTTAAATGACATTTGGGGACATGAATATGTTTTTCAGCAAGATTTTAGTGTTCAAATGAAAAATAATATAATTGGAGCTGGAGCGGTCGCTCAGCGCTTTCAGCGCTTGCCTGGCAAGCACAGGACCCAGGTTCAAACCCCAGCACCACGTACACAACTAAGTGTTGGAGCAACTAAGGCCATGTGAAAAACTAAATAAAGTTTCTCTCTTTCTCTGTCTCTCTCACTGTCCCTCTCTCTTTAAAAAAAAATAATATAATTAAAATGATTACAATTTTTGTTGTACAAATAGATCCTATAACTAGGAAAAATTTAACTCTGCATTTTTCAACCTATAGTGCTTTCCCCAGATATGAAAATATAGCTAAATATTATTTACATTTGTGGGTCAGTTTATATGCTATGTAAATCATATATATCTTTTCTAAGTGTTGTCTTCTGTATTATTTTGGGATGTACCTTTTTTTAAAAAATAAATATATAATATATGTAAATTTTATCTCTGAATGTGTGATTAGTTTCTTTCTAGCCAAAGGAGATTTCCCTCATGATCAAATTCAATCATTTTTCTATGTTTTGGAATTCTGCCTGAAACATGCTTATTTTTATTTATGAAAAATGTGCCAGAAGATCTGCAAGTGCAATTTCATAACACTTATATAAGCATATTTTTTCCAATTTAAAATTGAGTTTACAGCTAGAAATAGCAGAACAAATGGAAAAAATATCATTATGAATTTATAAATGCTGTGAATTCAATAGCATAGCTAAGAAAATGAATGACAAAACTCTGGCAATATTTTTATTTTAAGATCACACTAAGAGTGGACAGAATGTGTTTATTAAATCAAACTGATATGAATATGGAATATATCTTTCTAGAAGTTTTTCAATTAGCATGCAAGTGAAATGCTGAAAAATACCAGAAACTGAGTTGGGATTCCCTAAGACTATTGAGATGACATCATGATTTTCATTTTTAGTTTTTTGAGATGGTGTGTGAGTTATTGATTTATTGTCTCTAAGCTATGAATTCACCTGTTTTGCTTACTCTGTGAAAATGAATCTGACCCCTCTAAATGCTTTACAATTAACACCTGACACTGAAGTTTTGTCAGTACATGAATGTGGAGAGACAGCACAGAATAAAGTCATGCCTCCTGTCATTGTGCTAATTTGCCATGCTCCTGCAAATTCTCCATATTTCTCAACAGCCTGGCTCCTGCTGTGTATCTCAAGGCCAGCAACATCTAGCAACCAGCTGCTTTATCTTGGCAACTGCTTCAGGTAGTTTGGTAACAAAGGGTCTCTAGTGAGACAATGTTCCAGATGAAGACCTTTCCACACCCCTTGGAGATCATCCTTTCTGTAAGTTCACCACAGCCAGCACTCTGCCTTTCAGTGAGCTATAACTGTGTTCCCTCCAAGCAGATCTTATATGACCGTGGGTATAGCTGAGGGTGGTATTGCTCTATCTCAGAACCATATGTAACAACTCTTGAGTGTGTTTTCTATAGTCAGTAAACTTACCAGACCTGCTGAAAAAAAATATGCTCTCTTGTGTAGATTTGGTGACACCCTTGAAACTGAAACTTGAGCTCAGAAGATGACGGTTTGTGAATCTGAATTGCCAGTTCAACTATGGTATAACATAGGGTGGGAAATGTAAAGACTTAGGGAAATAGGACACTTGAGCTGCATTATTATCCAATCATCAAATGCATATACGGTATTGAGATAGGGATTTAGAATAAAGAACGGGAAATACTGAATGTTGGGGGGAAAAACCTTCAAACCATTGAGACATGGAAGGCACAGTTGTAAAACTTGATCAATGTGCCTTTGGCCTGCATGCCTGTGGCCTGTGCCTTTGGCCTGTGTCCTTGGCCTGTGCCCTTGTAAATTGAGGAAATACATAAGCACAGGAAATGTGGTGCAAAGTTGTGCAACTCCATACTGTACCCACCTTCAGTCCTGTCTTTGATGCAGCCTTTCTATAAATAATTATTAGCCCCTAAGCCCAAGGGGCTATTGCTTCTTTTTCTTGGGACAGTCTAAAATCCCCCTTATTAAAAACCTTTCTATGCCTTTGTCAGGCTTGTGCTCAAATTCCTTTTTGTCATGTATGCCAAGGACTCACTGGTCCTGAATTGAGGTCCCTCTCTCCAAGGGAACTCCTTGTACTTTTCTCTGGAGAGACCTCTTCACTGGTGACTTTACCTTTTCTTGGAAAAAATCAACACAAGCACTATTTCAGTTTATTTGATTTGCTTCAACAGTTTACAAAAAAAATATCATGAACAGAGACCACATAAATATATCATTTTATGGTTCTGGTGATCAGAAGTCTAAATTCAGACTACATAGACTGAAATCAAGGAGTCTGTAGGACTAAGATCTTCTGTAGGCTTTAGCGGGAAAACCGTTCCTTTCCTTCTCCAGTTTTCACCGGTCACCTATATTTCTTGGCTTTTGGTATCTTTCTCCATCTTCTGTCAGCAGCATTGCCTCTTCTAACTGAAGGCCATCGCTGTCATCACATCTCTCTCTCTCTCTCTCTTTCTCTCTGATTCTGATTCTTCTTTTATAAACATCCATATGGCTAATATGTTTAAATTGACAAGGCCACAGGTTTACTCTTGAAGTTTTCTTTAAGATAAGCCATGGACAAACATTAGAATACCAATACTGAAGACAAACAAAAGCAAAACAGATAATGGGTAGGGGGAGGACTTAAGAACAAAGAATCTATGGGATTATCTCTTGACCAGACCCATAAAAGTTGAGATGAAACTAAAAGCTACTGGCACCAAGTGTCTCCTACTAAGATAGAAAAAGTTAAGTAGCCAAAATAGTTGGAATGGTTGAGTCCTCAAGGGAAAACTGGTTTTTCTCTTTCCTTTGATATTCCCAATGCTAATGTGTGAAGGAGGAGTTGAACACCTGATTGGTGAAGGCTGTTGAAGGAGGATCCCAATTTTCAAGTCAACCCTCAAACAGTAATAAATTTGGAGACAGTAATGAATTTGTTGTTCTCTGCTCAGAGATGGCCCACTCTCTCTCACTTGAGAGTACTTTCTGCTTGAGCCTTTCTCTGCTTTTACTTTATTTTCACCTCTTTCACTTTTAATAAAATTCTCTTTGTCACGCATACCTACCGTGTCACAATAACTACAAGCAATTGTTGCCTTTTGAGTGCTCATTTATTCACTCCACACCACACACATCCTTATCCCAACACTACAACCTGACACTACTCACAGGGAACAGTTGAACTACTCATGTCTTCTTCTTCGTTCCTATGGGTGTGAGACTCAGATTCTCGGGGTCCTTGGCTGTCTCGGGCTCTCACTGGAGAAGAGTCTGCCGCCCTCTTGTAGGACGTCTTCTGTCTTCTGTCTTTTGTCTTAAGACTGTCCATTTTATATTATGTCCATTTCTTGTCTTTGTGCTGCGCTGCCTCCCTGGACAGTTCAATCTCCCAGCTTAGCTTTGGGATGCACGGCCTTGTCCCTCACAGGGTCTGTTATTCGATCCTGCAGACTAGTTCACCTCTCACAGGGTTAGGCTCTGCTATGTCACAAGGAAGTGTGCATTGCAAAGGGATAGGCACACCACCCTGCAGGGCAGTTTACATCACACACTTACAGTCTTTTAATTCTTACATTATCCTCCTAACACTTGCATGATTTTGGTGTCTGACTTTAAATTTTCTTTTCTTTCATCAGAACACAAGAACTGGGGTTTGGAGTGTCAGCTTCCTGATCTCTTGTGGCAGGCTGTGGTAAATAAAAACAGCTGAAAAGGTTTCAGAGGAGAAGGGGGACTCTATTGAATATTGGACTGGAAGCCATTCATGTTATATTCTGGCTAAGCAGTTGTGTGCATTTTGCCGGTGTCTGCAGACTTTCTCTGAGTCTGATTTTAAGGTGAGGTCCTTCTTAATCTGGTGGAAGAAATTCCCAGGTAGCATAGTATTCACATGGTGGTATAGGTATTGCTGGTGGCTTTTAGCCAAGTTTATGGTGATATTCAGGACCAGAAAGCAGAGAAGAAGAATTTGAGCAATGTGGACTTGAAAGGTGGGAGTAAAACAAATGAAGGGCTAAATACTTTGCCAGGAGGCCAAAAGAAAGATGACTTGAGGGCATCTTAAAGGCAGAACCACGCCCTTGTCAGGCTCAAAGAAGTAAAAATTCCTTTAAGAGATCACTGGGACACCCTTTTTGCACAAGGATGCCTAGGAAGAGATTTCAACATGCCCAGCCACCCAGACACTCAGAGGCTACTGCAGCCATAGTCCCTGGAGCTTGCCTACTACTCAAGATTGTGGTAGACCTTGGCACAGAGGCCTTGTGGGCTGCAACCAGCAATTCCATACGAACAGACCTGCCCAAGCCTTTTGTGGAGAACAACACAATGCCACATGCTCCAGATGCTGGACATGGAACTATAGGACTTGTTTGCCAGCTGGATTTCAGATTTGTTTTGGTCCCATCCCTTCTTTCTAAGCCCCTATTTGTTTGAATGGAAATATTTATTATGTGTCTTTATATATTGGACATATGTAACTTGATTTTTTTTTTCAGGAGTTCAGTTTTAGAGTTTTCCTTGAGTTTCAGAGGAATCTTCGGACTTGGACTTTCAGGCAATCTTGCAATTGTTGAGATTATGGAGACTCTTGAAAATGGACTAAGCCATATTGCACTGTCAGAATGACGAGCTTTTGAGGTCCAGGGGTGGAATGTTGTGGATTGAATGTGCGATGTCTCCCAAAACCCACTTGCGACAATTCAGGAAGGCTTAGGTGAAATAATTGGGTAATAAAAGTCTTAACCCAATCAGTGAGATAATCCCCTTGTGGGGATTAACTGTCAACTGTCAACTGGTAGGGTGTGGCTGGAGGAGATGGGTCATTGGGGGTGTGTCTTTGGGGTGTACAGCTTGTATCTGGAGTGGAGTTTCTCTCTCTGTTCTGCTTCCTAACGTGACACTTTGAGCTCCCTGCTGCTCAGCCTCACTGTGAGCCCTGAAGAAAGGAGCTAACTTCCTGTGGACTAAGACCTCCAAAACCATAAGCCCTCAAAACAAAATTTTCTTCCTGAAACAGTTCTTGTCAGATCCTTGAGTCCCAGTGATGAAAAAATAACTAAAGCAGTGGCATACTGAAGATTCATTTTGGTAACAGTTGGAAGAGAGACATCTGGAAGGAGGAAGTTCTGTTTGTAGGTTATAACACATATTTTAAATCAGAATTCATTATACAGTACTATTTCCCCTACAAACAGAATTATTGGGTCTGGGAGAAAAGATATGAAGAGTAGATCCCATCATATTGCACCTAAAAATCCACCAGAATATTTGTTTCCTATCTGTAAGTTTAAGATCTATTTCTTCAAAGATATTAATACTCAATATGGGAGAATTCAAGTCAGGGAACCCTATAATTATTCCACTAAATTAAAACAGAAAACTATTTCCTGGATATTTTGGACTCCTTACACCACTAAAGTATCAGGAAAATGGGGAAATATTCTACTAGATGAGTTGATGCACCCTAACGCTTAAGTGGAAATGTATTACCCATTCCAACAAGGTCAAGGTAGTTTTATAACTTTATCTAACAAGTTTCTCTGGCCATGTCCATAGCATATATATATATATATATATATATATATATATATATATAATATTAAAGGTAAATTGAAAATAACAACCAAAAAAAATCAGAATATGAAGGTTTCAGACTTTTTGAGAATAAAGTTTTCAGTCATCATACAAAGAGCTCTGTTCAGATGAGGTTCTGCATGAAGGCAGGAAAAAACTAATTGGTGGTTAAAGAAAGAAGTCATAGATGTCAATTAAGTCCCTGTGAACGATTATAGGACTTCTCATATATTATATGTATTTATTGTATATATTAACCTTCATATCCTTCTCTCTTCTTTACATTTTCTTTTCATATCCCACAGCTGAATGTTTCCTTTAGAAAACTCCATATGAAGAGTTCTGGCATGTTTCTGGCAATTTCTAGAGGAGAGATTTGAAGAAAATTTCAGCAGTGCATCCCACCAGTGACTGCTCTATTAGTAGAGAAAAATCCACAGTGTTGCCATTTCCACCATATTTTAGATCTTTGAACTAGAATGCTAGCCTTTTGCTTCAACATTACGAGAAGTGTCTCTCCTCTGTCAGTCATTTCAACACACTTTTTAGTCATGTTCACTTCTCACTCATCATTTACCCTTACTCCAACCCCTTTTATAGTTAATAGTTCTCTACATCAGGCAGTTAAAATACCATGTGATCACTCCTTCAGCCTGCTGGCCTGTCCTAGACCATCAGACTTGACAGACCTCCACCACTTCTTGAGATACTTCCGGAAAATAGATTATCTTTGTCTCTCTCACTATATCTCTGTCTCCCTCTCCTTTTGTCTCCATAATGTTACTTCTTTTTTTTTTTTTTTTAGAATCCTGACATATGTTTATTTATTTGAATTTTTGCCCCTTGCATGGATATAATAATTTTGTTAGTTAAACTTATTATTTCGTATTTTAGCTTTGTGATTTATATTCTATTTTTTTCTTGTCATAGTATACCATCAAGAAATTATATATTTTTTCAATCCTAGTATAAGACCCTTAAAAGGGTGTAGTTCCATTCTGTCTTTTTGGCCTTCATACTGTTTCCCTACCTTTGACTTACACATTATAAACCTCATGTAACATTGATAACATTTTGTGGAAATCATTAATGATTTTCAATTAGATTTATGCAATATAAAATATTTTACATATACCAACACAACTACTATTTTGAGAGCTTTTCTTTCCTTTATAGAGATAATTATCTTTATTAGTATGTTCGGCCCTGTGAAGGATTCCCTTTAATATTTGTTTTGTATTCATGTCTGCTGGTGATAAAAATATTTTGAATTTTGTATCTCTAAAATACTTTATTTCATCTTAAGTTTAGAAAGATATTTTATGTTGAGTATAGACTTCTAGTTTAGGTCTTTTTGTTCACTTCAGTACTTTATACAGCTCCATTATCTTATATTTTTTCCTAACAGGAGATGAATTGCTATGTTCCTCTATATCAAAACTCTAACTTTGTAACTACTAGATCTTTTTATTTCTTTTGAAAAAGAGGTAGAGTGAGAAAAAGAAAGAATTAACTTTTTTAATATCTCATGTGGCCTTTGTTGCTGTGACACTTTGTTGTGTATGTGGTGTTAGGGTTTGAATCCTTGTACTTGCACATGCGAGGCAAGTACCATAACCACCAAGCAACTACTCAGCCACCTTTTGTGTCTATTTTAAAGATTTTTCTTTTTATCATTAGTTTAGAACAATTCTGTTTTGTGTTATTGGTGTAGTTTTATTCATATTAGTTGTGGTCAGAGTTTTTTGATCTTATACTGGTGGCTTTAAATTTTTCACTAAATTCTAAGATTTTGGACATTATAACTTCACATATATTTTGTCCACCTGCTTCTCCTTTGAAGACTTAGATAGCATATGTACTAGTCTCATGAGGCTGTCAAAAATCACATTGATACCCCATTAATTTAATATTGATTTTTGTTTATATTTTAGAACAATTTTTATGGTTATGCTGTTAAGTTCACAAATCATGTTTTTGGCAATGTATAATCTATATAATTAATTCCATGAAATATACTTACCATTCCATATATTTTACTTTAAATTTCTGAAATTCAATTTATATATTTTGTGTATATTCAGTGCCTCAACAAATTTAATTTCCTCCAAGATTTGCAATTTATTATATAATTATTATTACCCTTTCTGGTCACTCAATAACTTCAATTACAGTGGGCATTTGTATATTTGGCCAGAGGTAAAAATATTTTTAAAAAATACATTTTTCTGAATAAGTTGATGTACCACATACATCCTATGTTTTCTTTAAAAAAATAATTCCCAAATGAATATTAAAAATCATATTAAATTAAATCCAATCATAATTATTTTATATATGTGCATAGAAACATATATATATATATTTTTTTAAAGAGAGAGGGACAGTGAGAAAGAGTGAAAGAGAGAAACAATTTTTATTTAGTTTTTCATTTGGCCCTCATTGCTCCAAGATTTCGTTGTGTACGTGGAGCCGGGGTTTGAACTTGCGTACTCTCACATACCAGGCAAGCACTGTAACTGCCGAGCCACCGTTTCACACTTTATTTTATATTTTTAAGGTCTATTTTTCTCTTAAATGTTTCCAGAGACACAAATGATACATAAATTTAGCTAAAGAACGATGACACACAAATGTACAGTTAGTTTTTTGGCTCTAACTTGTCAATAAATCTCTACTTTGAAAAAATAAAATTTTTGTTTTATTTTATAAAACTGTATCTTAAAAAATATAAAATAAAATGAATTCTACTTGAAGAGCTTGTTATAACAGTTTAGATTTGGAAGTAATTTTGTGTGGCATTACATATAAATAGTCTTTAAGAAAAATTGTATGCCATTATAAAGATAATCATTTTATAAGATTTTTATATAGTCTGGCATGGATGTGGAGAAAATATTTACATAGGCATTGTTGATAAGACTGTAAATTAGTGCAGCTACATTTGAAAGCATTATGGTGATACCTCAAAAAACTAAGAATGGAACTACCATGTGACTCAGGTATCCCATGCCTCAGTATATATCTGAAAGATCTAAAATTCACATCAAAGTTTATAACTCCACAATTCACAACACTCAAATTATTAAACCAGCCAAGATGACCATCAACAGACAAATAAATAAAGAAAATGTGGTATATAATACACAATGGAGCTTTACTCAGTCACAAGGATTTATGGTAATTGCCAATGAATGGATGGAAATGGGGAACATTATGCTAAGTGAAATAAGCCAAACCCAGAAATTCAAGGGTTGAATGTTTTCTCTCATATGCAGAAGCTAGACTAAAATGGGGGTAAAAAGATGGGGGGATCCTACCATAATAGAAGAGAGATCAGTGGAAAAGAGGAAGGGCAATAAGGGGCAGAGGGGAGGGAGAAGAAAATAGAGGAAAATTGGAATAAATCTGACAAAACTAAATTTTTCAATGTTCTTATGTGAATACACCTCAGCAAATTTCACCTTTATGTATCTTTTTAATGCACTGATTAAGAAACAGTATAAATGTGGATGGAGCAGTTGCTCAGTGGTTACGGTGCTTGCCTCACATGAACAAGGACACATACATAAGGAAGTATTGAAGTGATGAAAGCCATGTGAAAAACTAACTAAAACTGATTCTCTCTCTCTCTCTCACTGTCCCTCTTTCTCTCTTTAAAAAAAAACATTATAAATAAATAAAAGAAAAGGAAAAGGAGGCAGGAGGAGATGAGGGAAAAGGGAAGTACTAGGGACTGAATTAGAGCACATTATATTCCATGCTTATAAATTTATGTCAGAATGAACCCTGATATTATGTGTAACTATAATGAACTAACAAAAAACAATCAATTAATTAAAATATTATTATAACAGTTTAAATGTAGATATGGCTTAAGTAGTCTGTAAACTCATGAAATACATAACATTTTACTACATTATTATTCATGAATTATTGATAAATTGTTTTTATTTGCCAATAAAACATTAGGAGACTAAAGGTAGTAAGACTAAACTTTATTGTAGATAAGAAACATGATTAAATAAAGCAAATATGTGGATTATATAAGATTTAAGTAATTTATAGTAGAGTAAGCATAAAATATGCACCTGAAAAATTAATTAAATAAATGATTAGCTAATTAGTGATTGCTTGAGATATTATCTATTTTATGCTTCTGGACATTTTATTTTAGTACAACCTTAATTAGATTGTAGGCATAATGAAGATATGCCCATTTTATTCAACAAATATTGCTACTGATAATAGCTAACAATTGATTCTAAAACAAAAGTGATTTCACAAGAGAATAGTTTATAGTAAGTGCTATTTTTCAGGTTTGATTTAAGTTTTACTTTTCAACTCAAAGCGCCTATCATAAAATTTCTTATTTAATCCTGATTGAATAAAATGATTATCATTGTAATATTTTTGTGAATAATCAAAAAAGAATACTTCAAACCAAGTGGAATATGAATCAAAATAAAAACTTTCTTCACATCATTGAATAAACAGGGATTGAAAATGCTATAGATAGATAGGGTTGCATCCAAAATAAAAGAACGATTCTGTTAAATACAAGAAATATTAAATAAAGTTTTGTTATAAAAGAACCTCATTCATTCATTTAAAATCATTTGCATGTCTGATTTCAAGCTTCAACTGCAAATGCTGCATGCCCTGTAAAACCTAACATATTTTCAATTTTGCTTTTGAGCAATCCTTGGCCAAATAATTTACTTGACAGCTCCCAAGTTACTTCATATTTTTTTCTTTTCTTTATTTGCTCAGTGTATTCTTATTGTGCATTTATTGTCTTGGTTTAATAATTTCTAATTGAGAACCCAGTATCTAATGCTTTGGGCTTACTTATCTCTGATAAAATCACTGAGATTCTAGATCTGACTAGGTCTCAATAAATAATGATATCTCTACTAAGTTGGTAAACAAATAAAGTCCTCAGTAGGTGATTTGTGGTTTTTCTGGGAATGAAGTTCATGAGAACTGAAAAAAAAAATTCAATAACTCAGTAGTAGAATATTTCAACAGTAATGGTAATATACCTAAGAAAGGCAGATTGCTTTCTTTACCATGGTTGCCTTCCTTTTCATTATTAATTTTGCAGAAAAAGTAATGAAAACTAAAACATTTCATTTTTTGGTATTGTATGTAAAGTCTTCAAATTAATTCAATTTATTTATTTATTTATTTATTTATTCATTTATGTTAAAGAGAAGGGATAGTGTGAGAGAGAGAAAGTGAGAAACAATTTTATCTAGTTTTTCACTTGGCCTTCATTGCTCCAAGACTTCCCTGTGTATGTGGTGCTGGGCTTCGAATCCACGTATTTGCGCATCCAAGGCAAGTGCCGTAATTGCTGAGCCACTGCTCCAGCCCCAAAATTAATTTTTTAAAACATTAATTGACCAGGATAAGTTAAATATTGCTGTGATAATGAAGTATTGCCAATTGTTATCAAAGTACAAAAAGTAACATCTATCATTCATTGTAAATGATTGATGTGGGTCATTTTTTTGCTCTGTTTCCTATCACCTTTATTCCATGTCTGTGATGGGCAGGGCAGCCCGTATCTGGAATATTATATTGTTGGACTTGAGGAAATACAAAGAAGGCAAATCAGGGGCTGCTTCTTAACATACCAGCCACTTCCATTTTAAGAACATGAAGAAACAAAATGCCCACACAGATGGGGACACTAACAAACCTCCTTTAACTCCACCCTGAGATACAGAAAGGGAAGACTTAAACATTTTAAGCAAGAATATCTTTAAAAAATGCGTTAAGAGTATAATCTTGTATTCTTTTTAGATCTATATGAGGATATTTTCAAAAATTCTGTAAATATGTGGGTAAGAAATGACTTAAGGGAGAAACAATTATGGGTGATAGGAAAAATTTTAGGGAACAAGCTGTCATCTAGCTCTGCTTCTGATGAATGGATTTTGAAAAATGTGTACAGGTAAAAAAATTGAAATGTAATATAATACAAAAGAGAAAGTTGTAAAAATGCACAAGTTCAAAAGTTAATATTTCAAATATACTTCCTAAATGGTATGCTATTATTGTATTTCAATTTTAGTGGCTTAAATTGTTTGGACTTTTGATAACACAAAATCACATACTTAAAATGGTCAAACAGATACTTTAAATTGTATGGGTGGACAAAAATATAGCTTTAGTATATAATTTTAACTCTGTCTCTTTTCCAGCTTCCTGTTAGAGAAAGTAAATGTCAGCATATTGATGGAGCCACAGTTGCATGTGAGAAGGAGCAATTTTTGAGATATTTGTGTAGAGACTAGGAGCCTATGTAACCCTCGGCAGCAGGCTAGAACAAATGACCATGCAAACTATGTTGCTTTTCTTTGAAATTGGAAGCAGGCAGATAGCACTGGATTCCTTTAGAAGCATCTCAAGGAACACATATGCAGGATGTTGTCATTAGAGAAGGAGCTGATTTCCCTTGGCTTGAAATATTTTCGAAGTCAATCCCCACGAGTTAAAACCTGGTGAAGGTCCTATACTCTAGAGAAGATGACATATTACAAGCTTCCAGAGGAGAAAGAAGATGATTTTAAAAAGGAAGGGAAAGACATACAATATCATCAGTAATGCAATGTGGTAAACTATAAAATAATATCTATAGACTATTCAGTGAAAAGAAAAACTGTGATGCCAGAATCCTATACTCATCAGAAATAACATACACCTCTTGAAAGGAGCAAAAGAACATACTAGTGGGACATTGCTATGATGAAATGAGAAGTTCAATAAATCTCTAAAAGTAAGGAAAACACTAGATCAATTGAATATATATTTTCAATTGATAAAGTTGGA